>VMDO01004228.1:93027-128862 GCA_007922755.1 Pedetes capensis
AATGGCAGTACTTGAGCTGTAGATTGCTGCTAAATGGTGTGTGTGTGTGTGTGTGTGTGTGTGTGTGTGTGTGTGTGTGTGGAGAGAGAGATAGAGGTAGAGAGAGAGAGAGAGAGAGAGAGAGAGAGAATAAGGCATTGGCTCATGCAGTTATGGAAGCTGAGAAGTGTGGACCCAAGGGTGCCAGTGGTGTAGTTCCACTCTGGAACTCCAAGTCTTAAGCCTGAGAACCAGGAGAGCTGATGGTGTAAGTTCCAACTCAGGTCAGAGTCTGAAAGTCAGAGAAGATAAATGCTCTCGTTTAAAGGCAGTCAGGCACAGAGAAAACACTCTTTATCAGCCCTTTTTTTCTTGTTTAGACTTTTAACAGACTGTGAAGGGCAATCTGTTTCATCCAGTGTACTGATTCAAATGTTAATCTCATCAAGAAGTACTTTCATGGACACACTTAGAAATAATATTTAACCTAATAGCTGGGCACTTTGTGGTCAAGTTCACACAAAAAGTTACCATAGCGTACATGATGATTACACATATGTCCTGCACATTTAGCATTTAGTCTCAATTGTAAAATGAAGGAATCCATTGCATTATTTCTAAAGGTCCTTCTGTTTTTAATGTTTATGTTTTAAAGCAGAATTCCAAGTACTTAGAATGAAAAGAGACAACAAAAAATTCTATTAAGGTTCTTCCCTCTTCTCTTCTCTTCTCTTCTGTTTTTCTTTTCTTTTCTTCCTTTTTTCTTTTTTTTAAGACAAGTTCTCCTTATGTAGCCTAGGCTGGTCTTGAACTCTTGCTTCTCCTGCTTCAATCTCCCAAGGCTGGGATTACAGTGTGCGCCACTACACTCAACCCATATTAGGCTATTAAGGTTCTTAATTGAGCATAACTTAGAAATAATATCCATAATTCCACAAATCACAGACTTAGAAATTGATAATTATTGTACTCAAATTCTGGCTAATACCTTCTACCTACCCTCTTCTCTGGCTTTTTTTCTTTTCTTAATTATAAAAGTTCTACCAGATCAGCTTTGATGGTACAGTAGGAACTTCTCTGTCATAAACATACTTGTCCCGGATGATCCTGGACAATAGGTCTTTGCATCTCTGCCTTCATTGCGTATGGAGTAAATGACATTTTAACACTACAACAATCCTGTTTCAAGGTAGCTTTTATTTAGGTTAATGTCACAATCTTGTACTCAGACAATGTTTGCACTTGCTACTTTTGCTTGAGATAAATACACTTTCAAGGTGGGTTGCATATGTCTTTTACAGTAGGTATGCCTGAGATAAATAGACAGTGCCATCTGGAGGTGAAGAATTCGAATGAGACGATGTTTGGAAGTATGGCACATTTGTTTAGTTTTGGGTTAAGGGAAGGAGAATGTCAGTAGAGAGTACAGTAGAGCCCTTGATTTAAACCGTTCTGGCTGGAGGGGTTAGGTGGAGAGGATTCATGAGGGTTAGTGTCTTCTCAGATTTGCATAGTACATCTCTGCTCTGCTTGGACTGCCCTTCCTCCATGTTCTCACTTGGTAACCAAACATCAGCTCCTGTGCATAGCTCTTCTTGACTTACTGACCAATCTATACCAGGATCCATCCATCCATACACCCATCACATCTTATGCGCCCCTCTGTCATGTCACTCACCATGCTGTTTACTTGACTTTTCTTCCTGCTTTGTCAACATAGTGGTTGGTACATAAGTGATAGTAAATTAATTAATAACAAAATTGCTACTTTGTTGTGGATTTATGATAAATTTGTTATTACCTTGCTCTCAACACTGTATCTAGTAGCTGTTTAATACCAGGCCTTCTCCAAAGAGATGGGGCATCATGATCAATAAGACACACAAAGTTCTGAATCTCATGAGACATGTATTCCAGTAAAAGAGAGTAGGGAAGATAACAGAAATAAATAATTGGTTACTAGCAGTTTGTTATGAAATGGACAAATAAGAGATTGCAATAGAGACTGATGGGAAGCCACTTTAGTTGATGTCACCAGAGGCAAAAAAGGAGTTGAATATGCCAGACAGAGGCAGCACAAGGGCCCCAAGTTAAATGTGGGTCAAGTAGAGGGAAATGCAGAAGAAGGAAATGAGATGAGACTAGAGATGCAGGTGTGAGATTGTGCAGAGGCAAGTGCCCCACAGTTAGGGCTTTAGAAGATAGGGCCTGGGAGAACAGTAAGAATAACACCATGAGTGGGGGAAATATTGCTTTCTTGAGATACTGTAATCTAACAACAGTGAAAAGAGAAGAATGTACATTTGAAATATATTTTAAAAATAAAAATCAATCAGATTTGTTGATAACTTAGATTTGGCTGCTGAAGAAAATAAAGGAATCCAGAATGTCTCACTTAAATAGTGGATTCTTTACTCATCAGCTGTCATTACTGACTGTTTCAGGAAAACCAACCCAAACAAACTTAAGGAGGACAAGGCTTACTGGGTGCTCATAGAGAACAAGTCTACAATGGCGGCAGGTTAGGCACAATGGCAGTGGCCAGGCCTGTGTCAGACAACCTCATAGCATTGGGAGCAGGAGGCACAGACCTTCTTGGAACCATTAGTCAGGGGAACTATCTGCAAAAAGGGCTATCTCCCAAAGTTCTATAACCTCCACAAACAGTGACACCACCTGGGGGCCAAACATTCAAGCCCATTATCTTTGGGGGGCATTCAGATGGAAATCATAATAGATTCTCATTTACTGACTTGGATAGGTTTGGAAGAAAGAGAAAGAAACAGGCTGGAGAAAAAGTTAAGAGTTTTATTTGCATTTGGAATGTGTGTAAGCTATCTAAGGGAAGGGTCCAGGTGGGGAGGTATGTATAGGTTTCAAGGTCACAGGATCTCAGAGGCTTCATTTATAAATTGAAGAGGACTTTAAAGATAATACAAAAATCTATGAGATTAACAAAATTATTTAGGGAAAGAATGTAGGGAGAAGAGCAAAGAGGACTTAGAGATCTTTGGGTGTCTAAGGTTTAGAATTTCGGTAAAGGAGGAGGAATTATTAAAACTGAAGAGAACCAATAAGAGGGTAGTCTGGGAAGCAAAAGAGAATTTCAAAGCAGAGATAGTGCTGCTGCTGTGGGTTTAGTAAGATGATAGAGAAGAACCCACTGAATTTTATGGGGTATGGAGGTCAGTGGATGCTTTATCAAGAACAATTTCAATGAGTGATGAGGTCACAAGTCAAATTATGGTGTGGTAAGAGTGAGTAATGCAGGAAGTAGAGATAGCATTTGTAAAGAACTCTTCCAAAGAAATTTGGTTATGAAAGGGAGCAGAGAAATAGATTAGTGCTTGTGTAGCGATGTGAGACAGTCAGAATTGTTATAACCATAGTGAAAATAGCAGGTTGTGTTTTTATGCCAATAAAGATGATGCAGAAGAGAGGGAGATGTTGGAGTTCAAGAGAGGAAAGCAATAATGGAATGATTCAACAACTCTAGAATTTCAGGAAAAAAAATAGAGTCCAGATCCCAGTGGGAAAGATGAGCTTTCAATGGGACGAATTTCCCTTTCCATCTTGTAATAGGGAGTTGTTGTTAGGTGCTATTGAATTATGTCCAACTCATAGCTCTCATAGAGTTTTCAATAGCTGATTATTTTGGAATTGCCTTGGGAGTGGATTGCCACGTCCTTCTCCCATTTTTGTGGTGCTGGGAATTGAACCTAGGACCTCAGAGACTGCAGAGTGATGCTCTACCAACTGAGCTAAATCCCAGCCCTATAATAGGGGGAGGAAGGAAAAATTGAATGAATTTCTGTAGGATAGTTTGCAAGTTTGAAGATGTGGGGTTTCACATCCCATACGTTCTATTTTCTTACTGATACATGAAGTGAAATCACTAACTTAGAATGGGTAAACAAGTTATTGGATCTATCCTTCTTCCAATGACAAGGAAACTAGTTTTCCTTATTACTATGACAGTCAATACCTATCTTCATCGTCAGTACTTCTTGAATTTCTCTTTCTGTTTGCTGTGGATGGATTTCTATCCATCTATACTTTTCCTCTCTGAAAGTAGTTTGTTGTGATGGTCAATAGATTGGTTTTTGTTTATTTGTTTTCTGTTTTTTGTTTTTGATGAGACTTAAAAAACTACTGCATCTTTTTTGGTAGCAATACATGTCCTGAAATCATGCTTTTATGGCAAGAGTTGACTATGTAGAGTGAGAAAAATTGATTTTCATAGTTGATTGAGAGGCTTTTAAGAGGCAGATATATGCAAAAGAGAGAGAATTTTTAAAAGCAGTGTAGAAAGCAAGGGAAAATGGAGATGGCTAATGGGAAAGCTTAAGTTTTGCTGTGTCTTGTCACATATAGCACTAATTTCAACCTTCTAAAAGCTTCTGATAAAATTCATGTTACTTGTTCTTTTAGTCCATTTGGGCTTATATAACATAATATTATAGATTGAGGGGCTTTTGTACAACAAAAATTTACTTTTCACATTTCTGGAGGCTGAGAAGTCCAAGGTCAAGTCAGAATCTGTGTCCAGTGAGATCTAGCTTCCTGGATCATAGTGGCCCTTTCTTGCTATATCTTCTGATGGTAGAAGAGGGGCCATCTCTAATGCCTCTTTCAGATGAGCACTAAATCCTTTAGGGATCCCACTAGGGAATAGAGTTGCTAAGTCATGGATAATATTTCTATTCAGTTTCACAAAAGTATTCTTTGTGGCTTTCCAAACAGATCCTATCAATTTTATGCTTTCATTATGGAAAATGCCAAAGACTTTTCCTCCTAAAGGCCCCATCCTCATATACTACCATCACTGTCAGGGGTGGGATTTCAAAATATGGATTTTGGAAGGAGGTACACATTCCAACCATAGCAGTTGAAGCTGGCACTGGTGATGTCACTTGACTCAGATAGTGAGCAGTAAGAGCAAATGAGCCCCAAGCATATTTGGGTCACATTTTTTAATTGTAAAAACAAATTATATAGACCCAAGGGTGTTTCTAATGCATACAAACAATTTGAAAGTATAATTGCAATCATAAAATAGGACTCAATATCCTACCAGACAGTTTCAAATGAGAACATTTCTAGTTCCTTTGAAGATTCTTGGGAGCACTTCCTTGATTGCATCCCCTCTTAGTCCTCAGTGCTAACCGGTCATCCCCTTAGTTTTCTTTATACTCTTATCTCACCTATGTTGTTGTCATTGTTGTTAGGTGCCCTCAAGTTGTGTATGTCCAACTCATAGTGACCCTTATAGGGTATTCAATGGCTGATTGCTTTTTCGGGATTGCCTCGGGAGTGGATTGCTGCACCCCTCACCTATATCTCACACACTGCTATCACTAAATAATTGGTACAGCACCGCTCTGCAGTCTCTGAGGTCCCAGGTTTGATTCCCAGCACCACAAAAATGGGAGAAAGACATGACAATACACTCCCAAGGCAATCCCCAAACAATCAGCCATCGAAAACCCTATGAGGGTCACTATGAGACAGACACAACTGGCAGCATCTAACAACAACAACAACAACTAATATGTTATTTTGTTTTATTTTTTAAAATGTTATATAATGGGAAACATATTTCCATGAGTTGTTTTTGTTCCCTTCACAATTACATTTTTAGGATTTATTCATGTTCTTGTATATACTACACTTTATGTTCATTAACAGATACTGCTCCATGGTAAAAATGTTGCTGTTGTTGTTAGATGCCATTGAGTCAGGTCCGACTCCTAGCGACACTCATAGGGTTTTCCATGGCTGACTGTTTCAGGATTGCTTTGGGAGTGAATTGCCATGTCCTTCTCCTGTTTTTGCAGTGCTGGGGATTGAACCTGGGTCCTTATAGAGTATGGAGCAGCATTCTACCAACTGAGCTAAACCCCAGACCCATGGTAAAAATATAGCACAATTTATGTGTTCTGCCCTTAATGGGCAAATGATTTATTTCCACCTTTTTCTATAATGAACAGTGCTGCCAGAATATTCTTGTATCTTCTAGAGCAAGTTATTTCAGGTTATATACCTGGGAGTAGGATTACCAAGCCATAGGTTATATTCTTGTTCATCTTTATAGAGGTGTATTTTATTGCATTCCAAAGTCATTCTGATAACTTTAGGTTATATTTTCATTACTGATAATACCAGAGACTTTGCAAACTGGAGGTAGAGCTATTACCTGGTAACCTCCTGTGGATATAGCTACTGTGCACAAAATGGGTGGAGACTTCAAGGCTAGTGAAATTTTGGTAGTGTGTTTTCCTTTCGTTTCCTTTACTGACTCATTTTCAGATACAAAATGTTTTTTATCACTTGAGTGTGTTTAGAAGGCTGCAAGGAAGCTAAGAATATATTAAGAAGAGAGATTCAAAATTAGAGGCAGAAGAGAACATTGCCTGGCACACATTTCTTGAGGGTCTGAAAAACCCATTAAACAATGGAGGGGAGAGAGTTGAGCTACAAACATTTTGGTCAAAACCCCTAGCACCAGAGCTGAAATGCTTTGTGTGGTTAGGAATTCCCATAGCCACAGTAGGACTGATTATAGAAACCATATGTTTTCCACTTTTTTATCCAAAAGGATATAGAAATAGGGATATAACTCTGCCTGAAATTCTGTTGTCTTGACACTCAGTCCAGTCTTGGCCCTGTTTTTCCTGACTCAGGAGCTCCTGGTACCTATACATTCTTCACCATACCACTATGGTGTCCAATCCCATCAGATTTTGGAAACCAAGCAGGGTCGGACCTTGTTAGTACTAGGATCACAGGCCACCTGGGAACACTAGGTGCTGTGGATTTGGGAGAAGGACCTGGTAACCCATACCCAAAAAACAATCAGCCATTAAAAACTCTATGAATAGCAGAGAAGCTTAGTGCAGTGTTTCCCTTGTACATACTGTCGCTATGAGTCAGACACCAGCTAAATAGCACCTAACAACAACACACTCTTCTGTCTCTCCTCCCTCTAGAGATCAGGCATTCCTCACAAGACCCTTTAAAAGTAGACATTGTTCCAACATTAGGAAAGAACAAACAGATTTAGAGAGGTAACTTGCCCAAAGTTACATAGCTTCCAGGTTGCAGATTTGAGAGTCAAAGCATACCTGTCTGATGCCATCTGGGCTTTCTTCCTATATCTCTCCCTGGCTCTCTAATTCTTTGTTTTGTTATTTACAACCATGTAACACAAACAAGAGTTTTATCCTGTCCTTTGGGAAATAACAGTTCACATAGTTTTAATAACATTTATTAAATGATAAAAATCACCATATGGACTTCTTACATTCCATTAGGAGCAATGTTGTGGGCCTGTAAGAGTCTTTCCCCTTGATAGTATTATTGTTATATTATTTTATGTTTTTCTCCTTAATCTACTATCAAAGTCTCTGATTAAGCAGAAAATTTGCATGTTCTTCTAGTAGTATGTACCTACAATTAGGTAGTTCTGGACTTTAAATCCTTGATCTGGTGTGTAGTTTATCTGTTATTTTGCTTTTATCCTATTTTGTTGGTAGAGAACACATTTCCCTTCAGAACGGCCAGGCGTTTTAGTAGAGGCTTTCCTAAGATAGACCTTTACCAACTCACAGCATTCTCTGGCTCAGATATTTGTCTCTCAGAAGCAGTCAGGTTTGGAGGCACCACCAGCATGCCAATACCCTGCTCCCCAGGGAGGTTGCTATCACTGCTTCCAGGTTCTTTATCTCTCCAGTCACACCTCGCCCTGCTAACAGGGGAGTCACAACCAGAGAAGAGGCATTGTGCAAATGTAGGAAAATAAATCCAGTTTCTAATGCAGTGCAGTTTGGAAGGATCCACTGTCACCTCCTAGGACATCCCTGGAGGAGATAGTTTTCAGGCTTTTCTCCTGCACACCCTCTCGCTGCCTCTGATGCCATTCACTACCCCCCTCACCTGTTTCCCTCCCCTCTCCTGTACTGAGAGAGGTGTGCTGCCTCTCCAATGGGCCTCTAATACACTGGGAATGTAAAGGCTGTGATCTGAGGAGTTGTTCTCAAGATGCTTTATCTCCCCTACATTCCAGCAAACTGAAAGCCAAAGAAATTCTCAATTGTTCTGGTAACATTTTGCCACATGAAGAAACATTAGAGACATTGGATTTCAGTTCCTTTTTGTAAATGGTTACCCTGTAATCCTATATTCTCTACTATAGTAAACAGGGAAGAAAATTTTAAAGAATAATTAAGATTACTGAGGATGGCAATAGAGAAGGACCAGAGGTAAGGTCATAGTCTAGAAGAAAGTCTGGCAAATGTTTTCCAAAAAGGGCCTAAAGGCCTTCTAGCTTCTTCTGCCTCTGTGGAGTATTAGTCCTGGTTTTGATTTGCAATCCATTAAAAATGTAAAAACCATTCTCTTCTTGGATTCTTAAAGAACTAGGACACAGGATGGATTTGGCTTATAGTTTGCCAACTCCAGTTCCATAATCTCATTCTCACTTTTATAGGAACACAATATTATAGAAAAAACTGAAAGAGACTTAATTTGGTAAGTTTTGACAGGAAGCAATGAACAAGCTGGAATAAGTAGGAAGGAATTTCTGAGCTAAGGAAAGGAGAAGGAAGGTCAATGATTGTGAGAAAATTGTTGAGAGGAACTGGGGAGTTGAGAAAGAGGCAGGAATATGTAAAGAGGATGGAACAGAGTCTCCAGAACTAGAGACTCTGGGAAATCAGAATAAACAAGTTTGAGTTTCTCTCCTAGACATTGTTGTTGTTGGGTGCTGTTGACTGGAGTCTGACTCACAGAGATACTTATATACAATAGAAAACACACCACCCAACATTGTGCTGTGCACGGGATTTTTTTTATGTTTGAGCCCATTGTTGCGGCCACTGTGTTTCTTCTCATTTTGAGTCATGACACATCAACAGATGGTGGTCCCAGTTGCACTACTCCATTCCCTTCATTAAGATCAACTCTACTTTGAGGAGGCAACTCTTTCCCAGTCATTTCTTGAATCCCTTCCAGCTTGGGAGGCTTATTTTCCAGCACTATATGTGACAGTACTTCTCTCCTATTCATAGAGTTTTCAATGGCTAGTTGTTTCAGGAATGGGCTGCCAGGTCCTTCTCCCTTTTTTGTCTTAGTCTGAAAGCTCAACTGAAACCTGTCCAGCACAAGTGGTCCTGCTGGTATCCTAAATACAAGTAGTGGCATAAGTTTCAGCATCACAGCAACATGCAAGCTCCCACAACATGACAAAGTGACAGACACATGGGGGATTCTATGCTTCTGAGCATAGTTAATGGCAAGTACCTGCCAGCCCTGCAAATTCACGTGGGATTTGAGAAGGAATTTACTCCCATCCTGTGACTCATAGCCAGTCCCTTTTTTACTACACGTGGCAGGTCATAGAGCTTCTCTTTCATCCCTCTCACTCTCTCATTCAGTGGCTTTGTGCATGTTCATGATTAAAAAAGGAAAAGCGGGAAAAAGTGAATGACTGCCTTGTTGTAGGTTGGCAAGTGTCGGTGGCAAGGGCAACAGCAGTAGTTGTGGGGAAGTTTCCCATGGATCGGAAAGCACATGAAACAATATGAGCCATATTAGTTTCCAAATGGGTTTAATTACAATTGTTGTTTTTGTTGTTACGTGCCGTCAAGTCGGTATCCCATTCATAGCGACCCACATAGGGTTTTCAATGGCTGACTGTTTCGGGATTGCCTTGGGAGTGGATTGCCAGGTCCTTCTCCCATTAATTACAACAGGAATCTTTTTTTCCTCCAGATAACTGAGGGCCAGGAAATAGTCAAGATAGAAAAAGAGGGAATTTTGAACATGGACTGAGAGAATAGGTCTCAAAGAAAAAAAGGAAATGAATTTCAAACCTCAAATTGTGTTGGAAAGCAGGTGACAAGCTTTGTTTTGCTTGAAGATATTTGTAAAACAGACACTTCTAAGTGTCTTTAACAATGTTAGATATTACAAGAAAGGGCCAATTTTTCCCAGAATTATGACAGAACACTGGATTAGGAGTCAACATATCTTGGCTTCAGTCTTTTTTGTCTTTGTCGCTTCAGGAAAGTAATTTAGCTTATTTAAGTTCAAGTTTTCTCATCATGAAAATGAAGATAATGTGCTTTTCCTATTTCAAAGGGGTGTTTTTATTTGTAAGCTGATGTTCAAGGGCTCTGTAAGCTATGAATAACTGTGATAATGACAAAGACCTTATTTGTACTGGTATTTCCTTGGTGTGTTGACTTTACTCATACATAGCAGGCAGCTCCTTGTATACTGTGATTTGAGGAGTTACCAAAGGCTTGTTGCCTGTCAAATATCTCCTGAATTAGAATGTGATAAAATGATTAAATCATTTTATGAGGTCCCAAATTTCTGTAGTTCTCAGATTAATTAAATAAGTAATACAAAGATGCAGATGTTATTGTGCACAGAGCTCAACTCAACTGTGGACATCGTAGATCTTATATAATAGGTCACCCAGGCATGTCTTGAGAGAATGGAGCAGAGTTTCTGCTAAATACAAGGGCCTGAAGAACTTGAGTTGCCATAAAAGCACTAACTACCTGTCAAGAGAACATCTGGGGGGAGCAAGCTATAATGAAGACTGGAATACATTTTGCAAATGACTTCACAATTCTGATTTAGGTTGGGTTGGTCTGTACAGATCCAAGGTTTTTGAGAGATAGTAGCCTATGATTTTTTCCTTTGAATTCTTTCCCAGTGCGATTTTCCCCCTGAACAAGTGGTTCTCAGGACAGTACCCTGACTAATGCTCTTAGAGCTCTTGTGGCCCACACAGCTAACTTTGCACCAATAAAGTCATGGTTCTCTTTCAGGGACTACCTGTTCCCCACTCCCTTCTCTGTGGGTGGAACTGGAGCCCACTGGTATGAGCAGATGTGATTTGTCTCATAGGCTGAGGGAGTTAAAAAGCAAATGTGCAATGCACTTTCTCCATTCTCTTTTCTCTTGTCAGCTTTCCAGATAGTAATGCCTGTGGCAATGCTGGCAACCAAATCTTGAAGACAGAGTAGCCACATGAGTGGAAGGAAACCATGTGTCTGAGTCACTGCTTGGAGCACACCCATCAGACCAGGAACACTTACATCTGACTGGAATGTGAGCAAAAGCTCATGACAATACCACGGGGATTTATGAGTTTTCTGGCGTAGCAGTGAGAATCACTGAGAGGCTAAAACTAAGGACGTTAGCACATTTTCTCCTGAGCCATTCTGTTCCCTGCAAACTGATCTGCTAGCCTTTTCTTTTTAGTTGTACCCCTTATCTTTATTTTCTCCCTTCACATTCTTTCTCTTCTCCCTCAAGTCACATCTTTAAGTGAATAATAACATCAAAAAGAACAAAGAAAATAGAGGGGTAATGACTATTTTTTAATTAATTTTGTTTTCCTCCTTGATTTGACTGCATTGTAGCACACCAAGATCTTGGTGGAAGTGCAAGACAGATGTGTGTGAATACTTAGCTTACATTCCTGCCCTGGATATGAAAAAAGCAGAAACAATAAAGGCTGTATGTTTTAATGTCATGGTTTTAAATTGAGAGCAAAGAAGAGAGCTTTCTCACTGCTTTCCTTCCATGAAATTTGTTTTGTTTTCATTTCTTGCTTTCCAACTGGTAGAATGCCCTTGAAATGTGGGATTTGTTCATAGAGCATTCTTCAGTCATTACCTGGTTTATAACATTGGCGCAGGAAACTCAGTTGTTTCTACCTAAAACAAAGCTGTATGCCTGGAGTCCAGTTTTAGGTGCTTAGATTGGAGGGAACACTGAGAACCCAGGTGTTGAAGGATGATGAAGTTAAACAAACAAAAACCTAGAAGACAATGACAATGAATAAGTGCTTGCAAAAGCACACCAAACTGATCTCTGATATCTCATAATTATTCTATTTCCATAGATTGTATTCACCAAGAGATTCATGATGTGATCAGGTATAACTTGTACTTAAATCAGTTGCAGCAGTGTGGTGGAATATTGGGTGAAACTATGGTTTCTAAACAAGAAAACTCCATGGTCTTAGGGATTAAGTGGCTTTACTGAAATTGGAAACAAGGTATGCAGATTCCCTTTGTAATTCTGTCTCCAGCTTATGCAAGCAATACAAAATCTTACTTCTCTTAAATAATCCTTTAACTCTCTATAGCCAAAAACCTGGCTGTTGGGAGAACTATCTATAATGTGCTAGATTGGGGCTGAGAATCTCTGGGTTTGAATCCTGCTTCTGCCACTTACTATCTCTAAGATCTTGGACAAGTTACATGTCTTTTCTCTGCCTCCATTTCTTCACTGGCAAAATGGGAATAGTCATAGGATCTACACATACAATTGCCAAAGGTATTAAATGACCTAATAGAAGTAAATCACTAGACTGTTGTTGTTGTTGGGTGCCGTCGAGTCGGTATCCGACTCATAGCGACCCTCATAGGGTTTTCAATGGCAGACTGTTTC
This sequence comes from Pedetes capensis, assembly GCA_007922755.1. NCBI lineage: Eukaryota > Metazoa > Chordata > Mammalia > Rodentia > Pedetidae > Pedetes > Pedetes capensis. Next base: position 105,481 of record VMDO01004228.1, read on the forward strand.
GGGATTGCCTTGGGAGTGGATTGCCAGGCCCTTCTCCCATTTTTGCGGTGCTGGGAATTGAACTCCGGGCCTCAGAGACTGCAGCGCAGCGCTCTACCCACTGAGCTAAATCCCAGCCCAAATCACTAGACATTAACTACTAAATAAGAGTCAATTATTGCTAGTGCTCTTTTCTGGTGTGAGGTACATACCTTTCCTTCTGCTTGAGCTTCTGCAGAGCTTGAACACAGGTGATCATGTCCTCAGGAACTTTATGGTCTTGCCTTTTGTTCCTGCATCCTTCTCAGAACATCTTTACAGTACTCCATACATTTCCCTCCTTCCAGTCACAGCCAGGTTCCAGCCTTTCCTCTTCACCTTCCTTCCCTGGATTCTTCTATCAGCCCTGAAATCATGTCTCCCCCAATGACAGTGGTACACATACTAATCCAATCTTCCACATCTGCTTCAACAGTTACAGTGAAGAAGGTTGTGTTGTTGTTCTTGTTGTTGGTTTTATTTTATTTTAATTGATGTATGGCTATTAAAATGATTGACTTTTTTTTTAACCACCAGCTCTGTGGTAGAAAAAGACGGTTTAGGAGTGAAAGATGAAAGAATAGCCACAATAGTGATGCAGGCATTCACAAAAGAGGAGGAAAGTAAGCTGTCCTATGATCATTGTGTAAGACAAATTGCACAAACCTTAACTTCTCAGCAAAAGTTGTAAAAATATAACTGAGTTGCATATCTAATAAGTAACATAGAACTGTACAGTAAAACAATTTATTCCAAGTGTTTTTACACAGAGGATTCTGACTGTACATCTTTTGTGGCATATTTTCCTTGGTCTAACCCTCTCCTAACTGAGCTATTTTGGCCAAGAAGTGGGTGGCATAGTTTTTAAGAACAAAAAGAACTGAAAGAGACCTTAAACTTCACTCAGCAGTTTTATTGTTAATATTATAGTTTCAAAATTATTTTATGTGCATGCTAGAACAAAGCAAATAAGTGAAGACGTTAAAATTAGGGTCCAATGTTTTTAAAATATGGCAAAGAGGAAAGAAATATTGAAACCAAGAAGTTAAAGGAGAGGGATACCCTACAATACCAAATGTGAGTTGAAAATATCAATATGAAGAGAAATGCTTCCCACTAAGGGAGAAAAGGGGCTGGGATTTAGCTCAGTTGGTAGAGCACTGCGCTGCAGTCTCTGAGGTCCTGAGTTCGATTCCCAGCACCACAAAAATGGGAGAAGGACCTGGCAATCCACTCCCAAGGCAACCCCGAAACAGTCTGCCATTGAAAACCCTATGAGGGTCGCTATGAGTCGGATACCGACTCGACGGCACCTAACAACAAGAACAAGGGAGAAAAAGTAGAAACATAGAACAAACAAATGACACATCAAGTTTAAAAATGCATTTTGTAAAGATAATATCTTTCTCTAAAATTAATTTATCTACATATGATCTATACTTTATTTAATTTGTCTCTAGATAGTCTATAATTCTCTCTGTCTTTGTATGGATGTGGGGGAAGAAAGAGGAGCTGGGACAGAGATAGAAATTGAGACAGAGACAGAGAGACACATACACACAGGGAGAGAGATTGAGAAAGAGAGAGAAACATCAAAATGCATCCTTTGTCCAGTGAAGAAGCTTGAAAGCCATTATGTTGTACTAAGTTGTACTAAGCACATTTAACATGCAGATATTGTTTTCTAAAATATCATTATCACTAAATGGAACCAGAATTCTTTACAGCAATGGCTGATTCTAGGTTGGAGGCAGGGAAAGTTTAAGGTGAGCTTAGTATTATTTGTTGCATCAGGAAATTACACCAAGGGAATGTTAGAGACTAAGTGATGTTTTGTCAAAAGGATCTAGCTTGAGATGGTTCTCACTGGCCAAGTTTGGGACAATATACTCATCAAAAAGAATAATGCTTATGATTGATTTTATCAGTTAAATGTCTGAGTCCATAAAGAAACTCAAGAAAACAAAAAGACAGAAGAGAATGAGAAATTCTAAGCTTATTTGCCACAATTGAGGTTATTAATATACTAACTCCTTACTCTGAAAATTTGTAGTTGAAAGGAAATAATGAAACTTTGTTTATTTGTATTTGTCAGGATGGGTAAGCTACATCACAGTAACCACTCAGAATCTTAGTGTCTTAAAACTAGAGTTTATTTCTCACTTTTGCTCCATGAATCTCATGGGTTGGTGTTCTTCCCCAGGGGCACAGTACACTTTCCTCCCTCTACTGATTTTGTGATTTGCTTTGTCTGATGCAATGTGTGTAGAAGTGACAGCATGCTTGCCCCACGCAGGCCTATAAGGGGCCTTTCCTATTTCCACTTTCTCTTTTGTACTCATACCATCGAGTAAAAGAAGAACCCACCCTTGGGAGTTGTCACTTCTTTATTCAGAGTTGAGATTTGAGAAATGTATGATGCCTGACAGAGAGCCCAGCAGAGGCTGTGATATCACAGACCTGTGAGCAAGAAGTGTTTGCTGTTCTAAGACAAATCATTTAGGATTGTTTACTAAAGCAAAAGTTGATCCATATACCCATTGTATACTCAGCAGAAAACAAAACAGAGTGTTGATGAATAGATCAAATGATTACCACGTTGCTTTCATCTGCCATTAAAAAATTTAGCTGAGACAATATTTGTACATATTTATGGGGTACAGTACAATAATTTGACACTTATAAATAATGTATAATGAGTTCAGCAGAGTAATTGGTATTTACATCTCAAATGTTTATTGTTTCTACACATTGTCTTTTAGAGAGAGAACTATTGTGAATGTTGCAGAAGATTGCTAGCTAAAAAATGTAGAAGGAATGACACCAGGAGAAATCACCATTTTGTCATCCTAAAATAATTCATTGCAGAAATAATTATTACTGAATTTTGGAATCATTAAGTGAAAGGTTTTTATAAAATAGGAAGTTTGGTTGAGACCTAAATATCACCCTACAGATTATTTGGTCTACCAAACACTGTATGTCCTTTGAAATAGAGAACTGCCTTCTTTGAACTCTGCCTCGTGACAGTGGATGGCTTGACATTGTTTTCCTGCTGATGTTGTGCAATATGAAATAACAGGAAGAGATGCATTGCATTGGGAAAAGCTGTTGCTAAAGATCTCTTTAAAGTGTTGAAAAGTAAAGATGTCACATTAAAGATAAAGGTGTGCCTGACTCATGCCATTGTATTTCCAGTTGCATCATATGCTTGTAAAAGCTGGACATTGAATAAGGGAGACAGGAGAAGAAATGATGCTTTTAAATTATGGTGCTGGAGATGAATATTTAATATAACATGGACTGCCAAAAGAACCAACAGATCCTTCCTAGAAGAAGTACAACCAGAGGGTTCCATGGAAGCAAGGATGGCCATACTGTATCTTATGTATTTTGGAGGTGTTGTCAGAAGGAACCAATCCCTGAAAAAGGACCTCATGTTTAGGAGAGAGGTGGGTTGGTGAAAAATTGAAGACCCTCAATCAGATGGATTGGCACAGTGTCTGCAACAAATGGCTTAAATATAAAAAATATCATGTGCCTGTTACAGTGTGGGTGAGTGTTTTGTTCTGTTGTACATAGGATTATTAAGAGTCAGACCCAACTTGACAGCATCTAACAAAAACCACAATTATCATACCTAAAATATTTTGTTGCTGTTGTTGTTGGTAGGTGCTGTGGAGTCGGTATCTGACTCATAGCGACCCTCATAGGGTTTTCAATGGCTGACTGTTTCGGGATTGCCTTGGGAGTGGATTGCCAGGCCCTTCTCCCATTTTTGTGGTGCTGGGAATTGAACTCGGGAACCCAGAGATTGCAGCGCAGTGCTCTACCCACTGAGCTAAATCAAGACTACCTGTGTATAGTTATATGTGTATGTATATTTGGGTATATGCATGAGTATATTTGTGTGTGCATGTGTGTACATATGTATCTATGTATGAGATAAAGGTATGTGTCAATACCATGATAAACAACAAATCAGGAATATGGCAATTTTATAGGCTGCTGCTTAAGGCTTTTTCTAATGCTTGTGTTGTGGGGATAAAAAAGCAGTATGTGGTTTGTTGTGTTCTGTTTTAAACTTAACAAAAGATCCAAAACAAATGCAGTGCTTGAGCCTGGATTGTATTCTAGTTTGGACAAGCTGTGAGAAAAACATTTGTTGCTCAATTTGGGAAATCTGAGTAAGGCCTGGATGCTGGATCATATCAGGGCATTTTTTATATTTCTGGTGTGATGAAGGTATCTAAGCTGTATAGGATATCACTCTTAGTTAAGAATATATACGCTGACATATTTAGCCCTAAATATCATGATATCTAACCTAGTTTCAAATGGTTCAACAATAAATTTATACAATAACAGAAACACATATGCATAGTATTTGTAAGGGAGGTAAAAATGTCACACTTCTTGACTCTAAGAAGTAATGGATATTTGGGTGCTTATTACTTTATTCCTTCATATTAATATTAAAATATTTAATAATAAAAAAGTTCAAAACAAAATAAAGCAAGACCTTGTGTGGAGTAGGGTGTGTGTATGAAATTCAAACCTGTGCTCACACTGTCATCCTGATCCAGCAGTCTAGTAAGATGAACATGGCCTCAATTTGTTTCCCTTTCCTTGTTCTGAGCTGTTTTATTTGAGGGGCCTGAGCTAGAATGGTTGCTCTAGACCTTCTATAGCCTTCATATTTTTCCATTGCACAAAGAAGCATCCACTGATTTAGGGAAGGAGATCAATAAGCACATTCTACTTGATTTTGTGCCCACCTAGAAGAGCAAGAGCTTCCTGGATAACCTAATGCATCACAGTTTTAGAGAAAAAAATAACATTGTCTTTACAAAATGTATTTGTTGAATTTGATGTGTCATTATTTTCTTATATTTCTACCTCTCCTATCTTAGGAGGAGGTGATTCTCTTCTTTCTTAAGGTTATTTTTGTCTTTGCTCTAGTCTAGAGCTCATCCTTTCTTGATGTCTCCAGGATCTTGAGCTGATTTTCCCTTGGCCTTGCTCTTTCAGTAATTTCTGTTGACTCATGGCCTTCAACCTAATGCACACATATTCTCTCTTCACACATCTATCATCTTCATTTAAAAATAACTTTTTCGAAAGTTCACTACAGAAAAAGTTTCTATCTTAAACAGAACTGGAACCCAAGGATATATAAAGAAATGTTACCATAAAAAGACAAGTAAATGGAAGAGAAGTCTTTGATGAGGGGGTGGGATGGGGGGAGGAAGCGCACAAGAGGATAAGAGGGAACCTATATGAATAATCCGCCTGCAGCTGTAGCCCTGTGGCATTCGATCCCATCAGATCTCAGAAGCTAAGCAGGGTCAGGCCTGGTTAGTACCTGGATGGGAGACCGCCTGGGAACACCAGAAGCTGTAGGCTTGGGAGAAGGACCTGGCAATCCCCTCCCAAAAATCAATCTGCCATTGAAAACCCTATGAACAGCAGAGAAGCACTGACAGTAGTGTTTCCCCTGTTGTACAGAGGGTCGCTATGAGTCTGATACCGACTCGATGGCTGTTGGCATTGGCTGGCCACTTATTCATTATTCTTGTTTATTTGTGAAACAACTCTCAGTAAAGTAAAATAAGCAAATAACCAAAAACCTGGAAAGTCAAATCCAGGTTTCTATTTTCTTTGTTCATTAATCTCTTTCCCTTTATTAAGCTTTTTAAAAGCATACACAGTACCTCTTCCTTTAAAAATTTCCCCACTGTAGCATCCAGGGAGCCCCATTATAGTTTCAGAATACCCAAGGCCCATGACAATGGACAACTTAGATACCCAGGCCTTCTGTAAGCAGGACTGATCACTTTATTGGCTTTAATGGACCCTCTCCTGCCAAGTCCAAGGCTGTAGTGGTTCTACTAACTCTGGCAGCTGCCTTCTTCCAGGTTCAATTTTCCTCCTCCATTTTAAGCTCTTTATGTTCATGTGGTTTTCCCTTGTCTCCATTTTGTTGTGATACCTGGACTCCTCAGCCATCTCACATACTGACAATTTGTTTGGCATGCTTCTTAGCTTTGATTTAAGTTCTGTCCCCTTACACAGCTGTCATCCCACCTTATCCATGGGGAATATACTCCAAAGCCCCCAGAAAGTACATGAACTCTCACATAGTATTGGACATGTATACTACATTTTATCCTATACCCACAACCTATGTAATAAAGTTTAATTAATACATTTGGCAAAGTAAAAGATTAGCAACAGTAGTTAATAATAAAGTAGAACTATCAAAATACACTGCAATAATAAAGTTATATAAACATGGTCTCCCTCTCAAAATATCTCATTGTCCTGTATTCACCCTTCTTGTGTTGATGTGAGCCTATGGAAAGTAAATCCAGATATGGTGGAACCACTGTAACTATCTTTTGTCCACTCCTCTAAGTTCCCTTTGATATATGGGAAATAAAATAAAGGAAGAGCTTGTCGCTTTCAGTTCCTGTATACTCCATTATCTTTCAGGGAAATCTCAACAGGAGAAAAACTGTTCAGGCTTGTCTGAAAAAGGAAACCAAAACCAAATAAATTTGTTGGGTGGAGACTGAAAATCCCGTAATAATTGTGCCCTACCTTTCTTAGTGTTTAGAATGCAACTAAACAGCAAAAGTTAGTCAAGTTTCCAAACGAAAGCAGTCTGGCACTTTTCCCTTGTAATATTTTACGTTATTTTTTTGTATTAGGAGAGGAATAGAACCCATAGACTCACACGCTAGGCAAGTTTTCTACTGCTGAGCCACGCCCCCAAACCCTTTCTTTTATTTTATTTTATTATTTTTTTTTTTTACTAGATCTTGCTAAATTTCATAGGCTGCCTCTGGCCTCAAATTCACAATCCTCTTGCCTCAGCCTCCCGAGCTCCTGAGTAGTTGGGAATGCAGTTGTGAGCCACAGTGCCCAACTTTTCCTTATAATCTTTCTTAACATCTACACCATTAATTAAGAGCTCTACCCAAAGTAAGTTTCTGTGTTATCAGGACATGTACTCATCAAGGAAGCTCCGACTCAAGGATTAGGCTGCTGTGGAGATTCCAGTGAGGTAAGGCCTGTGGGAAGTTTTCTGGAAAAAACCTGGGAATCCCACTGCTAATCTGAACATTAGGAGGAAATAGTAGTTACTGGTTTCTATAGTGGAAAGAAAGGTTAGTATTGACTGTATTCCAGAAAAGAAAAGCTATAAGCGGTCTGATTCTAAACCTTCAGCTGACTGAGGAAATAGAAGTTATCTTTTATTTCACCACAACTGAGACCTTAACAAAAGGAAATGCATTTGGCTGTGGCAGGAATTAGAATATATTGTTCAGGGGGTTGACCCAGACTGAGTCTAAAAGGAATTCTGATTTTCTGGGTGTGTTGGCCTGTAGGTGTCTTATTGACATGAATTTATATTTAGACAGAGCTTTTGATTTCTGGATGAAGGAGAGAGGAACTTAGGGGTTGGGGAGCTATTCCTAGATAAAAGATAAGAACAATGTCCTAAAAAAATACCTGTGATTTAACCCTAGGTTGAAAGCATCAGAGTATAAAACTCTTACTTTTATAGTATTCTTGTAGTTTAAAAAATGCCTAGTAGATAAACTGTCATTCCATAAACCAAGATGTTCAAGTAGCATGGCTTTAATTTTTTTTCTATTATACAGTTTAATTTCTATTTTCTTTAGTGATTGTTGTTAGGTACTGTCGAGTTGGGGTCTGACTCACAGAGACCCTACCTACAACAGGTGAAACAGTATTATCAGTCCTCTGCTATTCATAGGGTTTTCAATTGCTGATTGTTGTTGTTGTTGTTGTTGTTGTTGTTGTTGTTGTTGGGGTTTTTGGTGGGAGGGGGAGTGGGTTGCTAGATCCTTTTCCCAATCTTTAGTGGTTAGGCATCAGAAAATTTATTTTAGTTCATTTAAGATTGGATCCCACTTTTCCTATAGGCATAATTAAATTTCTGGGGCTTAGAGAACAAATTAGGCTCCTATGATAACTATTCTTTGAAATTTGTTGAGATATCTTTTATGGAGCCATTGAATATATAATAAGTATTTCTAACTATTTTATCAGATTAGAGTTGTTCATTTCTGTTATTCAAGTGTTATGTGTTTTTGCTTTTTTTTTTTTTTGACTTCTTGAACCATAATTTATTGAAAGTGTGCTAGAATCTCCCACTGTCATGGTAGCTTTGTCAATTTATTCATGGAGGGCTATCAATTTTCATTTATATCTGTTGAGTCTACTTAATGAGGTGCATACATGTTTAGAATTGTTATATTGCTTTGGTAACTTTAACATTTAATCATGGTACAGAAAATCTATCATTAATGATGCTGTTTGTCTTAAAGGTTTCTCTGACTAATATTAATATAGCTATACTAGCTGTTTTTTGGTTAGCATCTGACTGATTTATATCTTCACATTTTCCTTTTCAACCCTTCAGTACTTTCAAGTTTTAGGTGTTTGTTCTGTAAACATCACAGAAATTTAAGCATGTTTTAATTCAATCTGCATTCTGTTTTAACTGGTGACCTTAACTTATATGTATTAGGATAATTGATATATTTGGATTTTATGCTTCCAGGTTATTTATTTTCATATTATATTTCTGTTTTCATCTTTGCTTTCTTCTTTTTAAAAATATTCTAGGATTAATCTTAATATATATTGTTATATATTATAGATTGATCTTTGTTTCATAAATCCTATATCATGAATTTCATGAGGACAAGTAATTTTTTAAGGCTCATAAAACGGCTTTCATATGTAGCTTTTCATGTAAATATTTAGGAGAATAAAATTCTCTATTTAATTGAGGTAAACTACATAATATAAAATTAAGCACTTTAAATTGAACAATTTGGTGATATTTAATACGTTCACAATGTGATCCAAGCACCACTTGTGTCTAGTATCAAAATATACCAAAGTCTGTTTTGCTTTGCATTTTATTAGGTCCCATGCCAGGTTGCTTTACCTTTTTTGAAAAAGGAGAATCTGCTGGGCGTGGTGGCACGCAGCTGTAATATTAGTGACTCAGGAGACAGGGTCTAGGAGAATCTCCAGTTCAAGGCCAGAGGGAGCCTGTGTAACTTAGCAAGATCTTGACTTAATTTAAAAAATAAAAAACGGGCTAATAGTGCAGCCCCATGGTGGAGCACTTGCAAAAGCATGCGTGAGGCCCTGGGTTCAAACCCCTAGTACCACTAAGAAAAAAAAAAAGAGAGAGAGAAAGAAAAAGAAGAATCTATACACTCAGCATCTTCCAAAGAAGATGTGGGCTGTCTTTGGCCTAATTCTCTGTCCACTATGCTATTAATCAGCCATTTAAACTGATTTTAAAGAGAAGATTAACGTGACCAGACCTACCTGATGTCACGGTGGTTGCTGTTGTGAGCTAGTGTTTAGTGTGGCTTTGTCTACCTGAGATAAACTTTGTCCTACTTGCTGTTTATTGTATATGCTGAATACTAGATCACAAGAAAACCTTCCCTCGTAATTGTTAGTGAAAGCTCAACCTGCCTCTACCACCACCTAGAGTGCTTTGTATTGAGGATGTATAATTCCTCAGATGGTAAATGGAATGTAATATTGCAGGTGTCCTACCTCCAAACTCTTCCCTGATATTTCCTAGACAATGATTTTTGAACCTAAGTAGAAAGGAGGAGTATGTCAACAGCTGATACTTTTGCCACTGAAAAATCGAAACACATGGAGTGAAGGGTTTGATGTCTGTTTCCTGCTTCTTGTAGACCCCATTTCTATAAACGCAAGGAACAGGAATTGGGGGAGGGACACAATGTCTTTTTAATTTTTTTATTTCAGTTCAACAGGTTTTGAGACCAAAGCTTATTAAAGTTACAGTTTGTCCTTATAGAATCACTTCCATTGGTTTCTTACACTGGCAATAAGCTGACTGGTGGTGTAATTCTTTTTTATTTCAAGTCTTTACATTTATATTTGTCTTCATAGATAATTCACTGCAAAATTGAAATGGCTGCATCAGGAGTTAGTAGCTGGCCTACATATTAAACTGGAAATCTGCATAATTTTTTAATGGCACTTTGAAGTCCACATTGATATCCTAAGGACACAGTGGGAGGGGCCAAAAGGAACACAGAATTTGTGCCTTTTGTGCATAGATTGTGCTTCTGCTATAAAAGAAGTTAAAAAATCAGTCTGACTATGATTATATAGTTGTACACTCAAGTTTGATGGCCGCTCAGATTTTTGTTCTGAAAATAAGTTGTCATAGCCTGGGTTTTGAGAGACAGTTAAGATGGGAGTATAACCATGACCTTGGTCTCAGCCACCTGGCCAGAGATCAGGGGAGAAGCTGAAGAGAAGACTCTAGGCACTCTGTTAGATTCCACTGTGCAAGCTAGTCATGGGCAGCTGTCTCTTGTGGCTTAGCATAGTCACTGGCCCTCCTGGACAAGTGCCTCAGAGTCATGAAGAATTCATCTCTTTAGAGCTCCTGCAAAATAATTTCTATCCTTCTTCCTGTGGGTAATTTAGAATAGCAGATCTCAGTGAATGTCTTGAGTCTTTGGAGGTCTATTTGAGGCAAATTGGTAAAGAATTGCGAAAAATATCAGCTCAAATGACCTAAATTCAATTTTGGACTCTATCATTTATAAGCTCAATTATTTTACTTGACTTCATTTCTTTCTTCATTGATCCTATCATCACTTTGGCACATATTTGTAGCTATTTTTTCCCCTTAGAATGTAAGTCCCATTCAAGCATGGGGTTTATTTGTCTTTTTTGAACTGTATATTTTATTGCCTAGTAGAGAAGCCTGCACATTGTTGTTAACATATTTTGCATTAGGACCATTTCCTTTTAATTTCTTCTCTTGTTATCATAAGGGACTCATGTAAACAAATTTTCATTATACTTAACTCTAATATGAACACCTTCTCTTGAACTATTTCATAACCTACATACCTTGAGTATAATTATTATGTTAAAGTTGTAACTACTTTTGATGACTTTATATATAATAAAAACTGCTTTCCTGGATGTCCTACAAGTTTATCCAAATCCCTAGTGATATATTTGTGGTTTTTAAGTTTGATAATTTCATGGGTGTATGATGATAGCCATAATTTATTTCAATTTTTGATAATTTTTTTCTGAAAGCATATCTATGCTTCCTCTAATGTACCCTTAATCTGACATAGAGGATACGGAATTTCATTGCTTTCGTTTCTCTATAATTGGAAGCATTATTATAATTAATAATTAGAAGCATTATAATTAGAAGCATTAGATACAATTGGGGATATAGCCAAGTGGTACAGTGTTTGTCTAGCATGTACAAGTCTGTGGGTTTGATCCTCAGCAATGCAAAAAAGAAAAAAGAAGTTTTAACTTGTTGAACTAGGCATGATGATGCACATCTATAATCCCAGCACTAGGGAGGCAGAGGCAGGAGAACTGACACAAGTTTGAGGCCAACCTGGGCTATATAGTGAGTTCTGGGCTAGCCTGGTCTACATAGTGAAGCCCTGTCTCAAAACAAAACAAAAACCAAACAAGAAGAAAACCAGAAAGACGTATTAGGTATTATGGATCTTTATGCCTAAAAGGTATTTGACTATTAAAGAAAAACTGTTCATAGGAATCTAATTAAGGGGAAAAACATAAAACATAATGGGCCCTTACGAATGTCACTTTTCCATTTCTTTGTGTTGTCTTTTGTGTATGTCATCTTTTTTCTGAAGCCTGAGTGAGGGCATCCCTATAAGGCAGAAATCTCGCTGATTCTTTTTTTCCCCACAAAAAGAATGCCTCTCTGCAGGTTCTGAGTCAGTTCCAAAGGATATAACATTTTCCAGAGAGAAAAAGGCTAAGGAGGTTCCTAGAGAAGATGGAGGAACTTAACTGAGAACCAGAGTTTAAAAGCAAAGTAGTTCTGCCTGCTGATGTAGACATGCATGTCAAGGAGGAAAGGGAGGTTAGTGAGAAGCAGTTTTTCTTTCATGTGGTTATCTTGTGTGTTTTTACTTTCCAAAGGAGTACTGGGATTCTTTACAGCATAGAATTTGACTCTTTTCTCATAGACCAATTTAAGCAAAATTTAGAAGACCAGGATGAGGATCCTTAGAAATAATCTCACAGAAGCAATTGTATGTATGGTCTGTCTAGGAGGAAAGCTCATCCTGCAGAAATGGTTCCAGAAGTAGGAAGTTTTGACACTGACACAGTGCTGTGTAGTTTGCAGAGCTCTCTCTATCCCAATACCTTATTTAATCTACATGATAGCACTGTCCATTATCCCTCTTGTACTGGTGGGGAAACAACCCAGAGAAGGTAATGACTTTCTGAAAGGTGTAAGGCTAGTTCAGCAGCAAAGCTTCTTTACACTCTTGGTTCAATGCCACATTTTTACTAATGTTTCTTTCTAAGTTAAATCAGGATACCTTTTTGTTAGTTGTGCCTTTTGGAGACTTGTAAGAAAGTATTCTTAGAAGTGACAGCAAGCTTCTCAGCCACAGGTTGTGGGGAGATGTCATTGGGATCCAAATAAACAGCAGGACACCATAGAAGCAAGGCCTTGGGCATTTGTCACCCAGATCCAAATGGACATTTAGTATAAGGTTTTCATGAGAAAGAGAAAAACTCTTTCTTTCTAACATTTCTTGGCCACTTTTAGTTTCTTTGCTGTCTCTATACCATGCTAAATATAAGTTTAATAATACAATAATAGCATATATTGAGCATACCAGATGTTATGAAATATTCATGAATTATATGCACTATATGTAATTCATTTATATCTCACATCAACTGTGTGTAGTAGGCATTGTTAGGCAATGTTTTATAAACAGAAAACATCTTTGAGGTCATTTCACAGATAGAAAGTGGTAGAAATAGAATTTGGACCTCTGTAGTCCCAGATCCAAAAAAAAAAAACCTTTCCTACAGCAATATAATGTGAGCATATATGTGTGTAATCTTAAATTTTCCAGTAGCTACATGAAAAAAGTAAAAAGAAACAAATCAAGTCAACTTAATAATATTGAGTCTGATTAAACTCACTGTATCCAAAATATTGTCACTTTAACATGTAACCACCATAAAATTATTAATAAGATATTTTACATTTTTCATACAAAATCCTCAAAATCAGGTGTGTATTTTGCTCTTATAGCACTTTTTTGGTGATAAATTTTAATCAGAAACATTGAATCTATATTTTCATTTCATAAAGTTAAAAGAGTAAGTTTCATATTTAAGTTATTTCAACCATACTTATTTTCTAGTAACTGAACTCAATATGAGTTTTAAGTTAAAATTAAATACAATATAAAATCCAGTCCCTCAGCTGCACATTTAGAATACTTAAGAGCCATGTCCAGCTTATGATTGCTGTTGTGGAAGGGTAGCTCTAGAATCCACTCCTGCATATATAATGCTATATTGCTTCATTTGCCAGGGGAAAAGCCCTCTTGTCACTTGGCTTTCCCCCAATTGTGCAATCCTAGCATAGTTTCCTTCCATCTTCCCCTTGGGGCTTTCCAGATCACCTGATATCTAGCCCATAATGGTAGCACTTCATTCTCATATGCAGCATAAACATGCAGTTACAATACGTATCTAAACATCTACTTGGAGAAAGGTGAAAAGATTTATGAAATAAAACAAAAGCAAAACAAGCTATGTAGGATTTCCCTGTTTGCTTGTCTTAATAGATAAGAAAATCCAAAATGATACAGAGCTATATGTAACCAGTTCTGTGGGAAAATAGTGCCCAGAAAAGATTTTATGCCAGACTTCATTGCTTAATAAAGTTACAAACTAGTTTCTGCAATTATTTTTGAAATTCTCTCGCATCCTCCTTTTGTTGGCATTGGTGAATTTTGGAGAGATAAATTATATATAAAAAATGGAAAGGAGAAAATTACACCTAGAATTTCTTTTAATCCTTCAGACTTGTTGGGGCTGGGGACAATTGAAAGGAAAACAGATAAGTGAGATCTTCAGAGAAATTGAAAAAGTGAAGATTCTCTTGCATTTTGGTCAGTGGTAAGTGCTGATTTAAAAACAGAGAAAAAAATCATTTCAGTCACTTTATTCATGCATGCAAGGCCCAGAACTAAAAGTTATGGATTGAGGACTCTGAAAACTGTCCTCCATTGTTCTTTGCTCTACATCTTCCATTGATAACTCTTACCAAACTGATCTAGAGCAGGTCTTGCTATTGTGGCTGATGGTTTCCCTGAGATGAACATTTGTTGTTGTTGTTGTTAGGTGCCGTGGAGTCGGTATCCGACTCATAGCGACCCTCATAGGGTTTTCAATGGCTGAGTGCTTCAGGATTGCCTTGGGAGTGGATTGCCAGGCCCTTCTCCCATTTTTGCAGTGCTGGGAATTGAACTCGGGGCCTCAGAGACTGCAGTGCAGCGCTCTACCCGCTGAGCTAAATCCCAGCCCGAGATGAACATTTAGCTGGTGATCATTATGAACACATATGGACATAGTGCACTAGGAAAATAAGTAAGGAAATTGTGGAAACTAGGAGTACATATTATTTCATCCAACTTCTCTATGCAGAAAGCAAGGCATGTGCCTTGTTCTTCATGCAGATAAGATAACCCACAATAGCTGAATATAGTTCAGCCTGGGGAAACCAAGTGGAAATAAATCCAATGTCCGTAATCAAATCCAGGTGCAGAGACCTTTAGATTTTACAAAGATTTTCACGTGAGTTTCTCCCAAAGGATCTAGATCAGACATAATTAGCCTGGCACTACGGATGAGGACACTAAGATTCAGGGGGTTCTAGGTAGCACATTCAGGGCACAGGGACAAATAGTCACAGAGCCAAGAACAAGTCTTTGGCCTCGGCCCCTTCTCCACCCACCACTCTTTCCTCTACTGGTAAAATGTATGAGAAAGACTACACAAAAGAGGAGCATCCCAGGAACATTCTAGGGTATCTAGGCCCAGAGATGAATATAAGCTAAGATTCAGGTGGATTTCATAGTCACTTCTCTGCCTATCCCTGTCTCTTCCTTTTATAATAGCAACATTTAGGATTTCATCAAATTCTATCCTGTGGACTTCAGGCATTTCTTTCCTTCCTCGTACTTTCCCTCTGCCCTGACTTTTCTTCTTCTCTCAAACATTCATTAACTGCATCCTATATGTTAGGATCACAAGAGTTTCAGGAGAATAAAAATGAATGAAGCATTGTTTTCCATGTAAAGAAAAAACAAATGGTTTGGTTAGGGAATCAAATATACTCTAAAAAAGTAAAAGATGTAGAAAAGAGAAGCAGTGGTATCCCAGAAGAGAGAGATTTTTGGGTGGGGGAGGTGGTAAAGAATTGGGAAAGACTTTGTTAACAGGGAGAGTGAAGTGAATGGGGTCTGCAGAGATGAGTAGTGGTATTCCAGGCATTCACAGCAAAGGAGACAAAGGGCAGCCTACATTGCAGGTTTTTGCTACCAATTCACTTTTTCATCTATTGTGGGAATGTCTTCAGGGTTTTGGTTGTAGACCCTGGCAGAAACACAGTGGAAGCTAAAATGAGAGGTTAAGACTCGGAATAAAAATTACATTTTGATCTCATTGTTTTATGTCCAAAAGGGGAAGTTTTTAAGGCCAATGTGCAGATGTCAACCCTGGTGGAAGTGTTCAGGCTGGAGACTTCCTTCCTGTTGCTTAAATCAGTCCTGCCCATATCAGCCTGCTCTTATTTCTGGGGCATGGGCGGGACTGAAGTCTTAAAAAGTAATCACTTGTCTTCTCTTGTTGACATGGGATGATCCCAGAGCTGTAGGAAGACCTCTGCCAAGAAGAGTCATGAAGCAGCTGGGACATTTGGGGATTTGCTAATCTGAGCAGGCACCAGTCAACCAGGCAGGTGTGGTTGTGGTCCTGCTGGCAATTCAAGCAGATAACTTTAAAAAAAAAAGACTTGCTCTAGAATCAAGCACTAAAAGCTAAAATAGGTCTGGTTGTGTTTAAGAGGAAAATAACAATACAGTAGGTGTGTGATAACCTATGGAATGTGTTCTGAGTTGCCAGTTGAAGGGGCGAGTCAGGACCTCATATCCTAGATATTTTCACCTCCTTTGCTTTTCTCTGGTACATTTTGTCCACCCAGTCCAATGGCCACTCTCAGGAATTTTTTTCCTCTGAACAATACAATTTGAACATTTTACTCTCTGACTATAGCCTACCTTACCCTCTGTACCTCTTTTCAATTCTGTCACCCAGTTGTCCCTGCTCTGTCCCCATCTGCCTTCTTCAGATCTATAGTATTGGCTTGTATTTTCTTGATGTATATTAGCCTAACTTGCCTTCACAGCTTTTTCCATTACTTTTGAATTCCATAGTCAAGAACTTTAACAACCCTTGCCCATATCCTTTATTCTATTTTTTTTTTTTTTTTTTTTTTTTTTTTTTTTTTTTTTTTTTTTTTTTTTTTTTTTTTTTTTTTTTTTTTTTTTTGCGGTATTGGGAGTTGAACCCAGGGCCTCGCACCCGCATGTTTTGCAATTGCTGGACCACTGAGCTGGGCCCGCAACCCATTTTTTTTCACTTTTTGAGACAGTGTCTCTCTAAGTTACCCAGACTACCTCTGGTCTCGAATTTGCCATCCTCCCGCCTCCGCCTCCTGATCCGCTGGGATTACAGGCATGCGCCACCGTGCCCAGTGCTTATATCCTTTATTCTATGGTTTGACCATCCTTCTTATTGCAAGACCCCAACTATCTGCCTGTTTTGAACTTTCCCCAGGGTCACTAAACATGGGTGGGAAGAAATCATGGAGCCATGAAGATTGTATCATTATATATTTACAACTTCCAAACTTACCTGAATCCTTAGTTTCACCTGTTTTCCTCAATGGCATTCTTCATAACCAGAAATTATTTTAATAGTGTGTTAAGTGCTCAGAAGATGTTGATTATACAAACAAATATCAGTTTAGACTATTATTATCGAACAAGACCTCACTGCCTGGCGCACATACAAGCCTATACTACGGCACTGGGTTTTTGTATAAAGTCAACCAAAAAGAAGACAGGAGGCATGCTCAAATCCATCCCCCTAGTTAGCTGATAGCAAAGGAATTTACATGCCTCAGTGTAAGGGGAATAGACAGCCCTTTGGCTATAAATAGTAGTCATGATAGAATAGTTCCCACCCAGTATACTGGTAAAACTAATGGATAATTCTGGTCCATTCTGCAGTTGTCAACAGTCCCTTCACTTTTAATCTGGGACATAGAGGCCCTGTTGTGTTCCTCAAGTTTCTGCCACTCAGGGATTTTGGTTTCATCAAGGTAATTTTAGGTTAGATTCTAGGGTTCTGCACATGAATTCTGAAAATGGAAATTTCCAGGAACAGGGAAGTTGCTGTTTTGTGACTGCATTTAATATCACTAAGAAGTTTTCCCTTATCCATAATCAAGTCTGAGTTAGGGAATTTCCCCTTAGCATTTTGTGCTTCTCCATCACAGCATGTTCTCACAGCAATGGCTGGGATAAGTGTCCCACAAAGACCCATATATTAAAGACTTGGTCACCAGCCTACACTGCTGTTAGGTGGTGGTAGAATGTTTGTGAAGTGGGGCCATGTGGAAGGAAATTAGGTCATTGGGGGCATTCCCTGGAAGGGGATATTGGAACCTGTACCTCTTTCACTCTCTCCCTTTCATTTCCTACTACCTTGAATTGAACAGAATTCCTCTGACACATTCTCCTACCATTATTTACTGCCGCCACAAACCCAAAGCATTGGGGCCAATTGGTCATAGACTGAAGCCTCCGAAGTTAGGAGCCTAAATAAACCTTTCCTTCTTATAATTTGATAATTTCAGGCACTTCATTATAATAATGGAAAGCTAACTAAAACATCACCATATTCTAGTTGCCTATTTACTTGTGCTTATCTTTCTTTAGATCAGCTATGAGTCAGGCCCAACTCAGTGGCACCCAACAACAACAACATACTCACTAGAGGGGCTGTAGTTTAGCTCTGTTGGTACATTGCTGCTCTGTGCTTTCTGAGGCCCTGGGTTCAATCCCTAGTAATGCATAAATGAGAGAAGGACCTAACAACCCACTCCTGGAAAGATCCCCAATCATCAGCCATTGAAAACCCAATGAATAGCAGGGAAATATTGACACACTTTTGGGGAATGTTTAGTTGTGTTGTACATACAGTCTCTATGAGTTGGACCTGACTTGATGGCACCTAAAAACAACAATGACATTACTCAATAGAACTTTCAGTGGTGCTAAAAATATACCTCATGTGGGCTGTCTGATACTGTAGCCTTTAGGTACCTGTGACTATCAAATACTTGAACTATGGCTAGTGTGACTGAGGAAAATTTTTACTTCAATTGTAATAAATTTTGCATTTAAATAGTCATATACAACTCTAGATTCTAAGCTCTATGAGCTCTGTAAATTATCCTGTAGAATTTCTCAGTGCTAGCCCTGGGCTTGGCATGATCAGCATCTAATACAAAGAGAGTTGGGCATGTAATCCGAAGATTGTGTGTCTCTAAAAGATTGATCTTTTCTGCGTGAAATAAAGTTTGACTGTGAGAAAATTCTTTTTCAAAAGAATTTGGATATCTGTCATGATGAGTTTAAGAGATTTAACTTATTATTATTGGTTGTGTGAAAGATTTGAAATCTGAGCTAGCAATAACTGATTAGCTTAAGGTGGCTGAATCAGTGATGAAAGTTACGTATTCTGCCTTAACAATGAGTTATACCATAGAGATTTTAAAAAACTATATTTTCATAAATTGAAGATCTACAAAATGATAAAAATGAAGGAGAGCCCTCCTGGGAATGAAGCACTACTTCAGAACAGAGAGAATGTCTCTTTATTTCTCCTCTGTGGCTGAGTGATTGAAGTCTCTGCAATTCTTGAGTTGGAAAATTGCTTTGCTGCCGGGCGTGGTGGCGCACGCTTGTAATACCAGGAGCTTGGGAGGTGGAGGCAGGAGGATAGCAGGTTCGAGACCAGAGGCAGTCTGCATAACTTAGTGAGACCCTGTCTCAAAAAGAAAAAGTAAAAAAATGGGCTGGGGGTGCAGCTCAGCAGTCCAGCACTTGCAAAGCATGCAGGCGCGAGGCCCTGGGTTCAAACCCCAGTACCTCAAAAAAAAATTGCTTTACCAAGTTAGTGATATATGCTGACACTTGCAGTTTGCGTCATAGAACAAGCACTAATCTATGTGTTCTGTACACATTAACATATATGATCCAACAATTTTATGAGGTAGTTATTGCTATAATCTCCATTCAAAAGATAAGGAGATTTAAGCATATATAAGTGACATGCCACAATTACTCAGATAATTCTACTAGTTTCAGAAATGAGGATTTGAACCCAAGCATTCCATTTCCAACCTCCATTTTCACTTGCAATGCTGCCTATACAATCAATTGCTTATATGTATCTTTGTATGCCTATCATGACCCTAGACTGATTTGCTTTGAACGTGAAATTGTTGGTCTACGTGTGATGATATTTCCTCAATACGGTGGTTTTGAGTTTCAGGTTGGGAGGTGAGGGGACTGGAATGCATAAGGCGTGGGATGAGGTAGCTATGGCATGGTGGAAAAAAGTTCATCTTGGATTTAGAAGACTCTGCTTCCTGACTTCCACTATGTGTCTGTCAGCTTGTTGTGCTGTGTGGGCTTGTGTGTTGCTGTGATGCTAAAAGCTATGCTACTAGAATTTCAGATACCAGTAGGGCCACCTAATAGTGGACAGGTTTCAGCTGAACTTCCAGACGAAGGCAGAGTAGGGAGAAGGATCCATCAGTCCACTTTGAAACAATTAGCAATTGAAAACCCTATGAGTAGCAGAGAAGCATTGTCAAATATAGTGCTAGAAAATGATCCCCTCCTCCCCAGTTGGAAGGCATTCAAGAAATGACTGGGGAAGAGTTGTTTCCTCAAAGTAGAGTCAACCTTAATGATGAGAATGGATTAGAGCCCCTAGGACTTCCTTTTGCTGATGTGGCACCACTGAAAATGAGAAGAAACATAGTGCCTACAACATTGAGCCCAAACATAAAAAGATCATGTGCATTACTTAGTCCTGGGTAGTGCTTAATTCTGTTGTACTTGGGGTTGCTGTGAGTCAGGGCTGACTTGATGGCACCTAACAACAACAATAACTTCCTGACTTACAAAATTTGGGAGATATTACTTATCTTATTTGGTTATTAAAATTACATAAAATATATATGTGAAAGAACTTTATAAAATATAAAGGATTTCATCTGAAGCTGAGGTGGATGGCTATCTGAAAATCTAACATATTGGCTAGTGGCCGTTAGGAAGCACACAGTTACAGGTTGTGGTATTTTGCCTGAAAGAGAGGGAAATACTGACTTTCTGTTTCCTGCAGTTCAAAGATTCATCCTCTTATAGGAAGAAAGAGAAGCCAGGCTTTCCTGCTTCTTCTGAGTGTAAGAAATTGCACCCCCAGGTTTTCTGTGCCTTGTAGATTCCTCAATTCCAGAGCAACCTAATGTCTAGGAAATCACCCAGATTACAAACAGGTGAGAGATTTAGGGTAAAGAGGGTACTGTGGGTTTTCCTTCCTTCCTTCCTTCCTTCCTTCCTGCCTTCCTTTCCCTCTCTCTCTTTCCTTCCTTCCTTCCTTCCTTCCTTCCTTCCTTCCTTCCTTCCTTCCTTCCTTTCTTTCTCTGTCACTACAGACCCTGTCCCCACCCCCTAGAAACAAAGATATCCTCCAAGCTGTGAAGCAGTCCAGATTACAATTCTGCTCTTGTGCCTGCTAACACCATGACCAGTTATGAGCATTCTCCTTCCTGCTGGCTCCATCTCTGACTCTGTGCTGAGTGATCGTGTATTGTCAGTCTGAGAGCCCTGATGGCTGCTTGGGTTGTGACCACACCTCCTGAAAGAGCTAATGGGCTAGAGAAATTGTGAAGTGTTTAGAGGGGCAGTTTTGGAAAGAATTCATTTAAAAATGTCTCTTAAAGTTGAAAAAGGAGACTGGAAAAATAACATCAAAATCCATAAAAACTTTGAAGAGGAAATAAATAGCAATTCATTTATTAAATCTTAAATTGTTATTCCCCTGGCATATGCAGCACAACTGACATTTATTAAGCTTGGGCTATGAGCTGGCCATTGTGCCAGATGATATTCACACATCCTTCTATTTCTCTTTGCAACATTCTTTCAAGGTAGGCTATTTATATATTTATTTTAAAGACAGAAGTCAGAGAGGCAAGTAACATGCCCAAAGCCAGGCTGCTGAGGTGTGGAAGAACCAAGACTCAAAGGTGTATAAAAATGTTAAAGTCCCTTTTCTTTCTCCTATATGAGGTTGCCTCTCTTGAAGGACAAATGCAAAGGCTTGGGCAGCTAACTAAAGGAGGATCTTTCCAGCGTACAGTAACATCCTGGGTGGATAGCGTCCCAGGTATACATCAGGTTCAAAACAGAGTGTATGCTATTTTAGGAGCTTGTACCCTTCCTTTTGGTAGGAGAACCTTCTCAGAGCCCAGACCTTCTCTAGTGAGAGAATTAACAATCCAGCTTGTGATAACAAGCCAGAGTTTATAAAAGTGGACATGTGCCATGTCATTTTTCTAATTTTCTTGTGATTTAATATATAAGACACTAAACCAATTCTATACTCTACAATTTCTTCTCATTTTGCTTCCCTCCCAAACCAACATGATAACTCTGACGTAATAATGCACGTCTGTAGTCACCTGCATAAAGAATTGAATGGAGGCTTAGATGCTTTTCCTTTCCATGTTATTACCTCCTTAGGGAATTGTTCATAGTTTACAATGTACAACATTGCCAATTAAGTGATTAAAATTTCAAATGCTTCTAATTCATTATAGATTTCCTGGCACCCATTATGATGTTTTAAGGGTACGTTTCTTCATTTCATGGAAAGCATGTTACCTTAAAAATCTCAAGTACATAAACTTTATGTATTGCAAAGAGGGATCTAGGTGCCTTTCAATACAGGCCGCAAAGGAGGAAGATAAGAAGAAAAGAATAGGTAGAAAATATAGTAGAGAGTATCCTAGAGTGTCCTAGAGAGCATGGAGCTGGAGAGCTAGAGGTATCAGAAGGAGTGATGCATAAACAAATGCCCTGGAGGCTGGGAGGGCAGAGGGATGCAGAGCCTGATGACTGTTTCTGCCCTACCAACCTTCCTTCCTCCATCTCCTGAGTCCTCTGCATGTGCTCAGGATTCTCAGCTCAAACGTATTTTCACAAAATTCCTCAAAACAGTGCTCAGTAAACCAGTCCAAAGATTAGACACTTAAAAAGTACTCTCTATCTGGATTTATTTATTTATTTATAGTACTGGGAGGGGTATTGAACCAGGGTCTTGAACATATAAGGCAAATGCTCTACCATTGAGCTGCACCTCCAACATCTTTTTTATTTTTTATTTTGAGACAGGGTCATGCTAAGTTGTACAGTCTCCTTCAGGCTTCAAATTCAAGATCCTCCTGCCTCAGCCTCCAGAGTCTCTAGGATGATAGGCTTGCACCACAGTGCCTGGCAGGAGCTCTATTTTTTTTTTCTGCATTGGGGAAATGACTGAATTATTTTACAGATCCTTTAAGATAAAAAGAAAAAAGAGAAGGGGCAGGTTAGTTAGTTTTCTTCCTTTTGATTTAGATTAAATAAACTATGGTGGATTATAGAACATGTATAAAAAATAATCAATCTTTCTGTAATTCTATTAACTCATAGACAGCAATAAAAATCACCTGAAAGGATTTTCACAGTCTGAATGGGGAGATTATAAGTGTTGTTTTCTACTTTTGTTTGACTAAATTTTCTGATTTTTAAACAATGTTTTTAATTGCTTTTATAACAATAACAACAAAGGCAAAAACAAGCTTAATAAAAGAAATTGTAAAATATAATAAAATAGTATGATTTTTGAGACTTTGTTATTTTATCTTTTTTACTAGTATAAGCAACCTAGAACAAGAACATTTGGCAGGAAGTAAATTAGAGACACAAAGCAAATACGTAAAACAAAATCCTCAAATGGGGCCATGGTCCATACCCTTAATCCCAGCAATTTGGGCAGCTGAGGCAGGATTGTAAACTTAAAGCCGGAGGCAGCCTGTGTAATTTATTGAGATCTTTTTTCCAAGTTAAAAAAAATGGGCTAGTGGTAGAGCCCAGTAGTGGTAGAGCCCTTGCAAAGTATGAACAAGGTCCTGGGCTCAATCCTCAAGTACCACAAAAAAAAAAAAAAAAAAAAAAAAAAAAAAAAAAAAAAAAAAAAAAAAAAAAAAAAAAAAAAAAAAAAAAAAAAAAAAAAAAAAAAAAAAAAAAAAAA
>VMDO01004229.1:0-26161 GCA_007922755.1 Pedetes capensis
CCCTCCCCCGGTCAGCTTGACCAGCTTTAACCACCTTAATTTTGATTGGCTCCCCTCACCACCTTGCAGGTAGTAACTGTCTCTACGTGGCAGTTATGTCCGTTTGCCCCCTGTACCTGCCAGCTGTGTGCCCTGATTGGCTGAACTCCACCATGTGACCCCTCCAGGACCCTATAAAAGCAGGGCTCCTGGACCCCATCTTCACCCTATTGATCCCTGTAGCACCACCGATCCTGACCTCTCTGACCGTTCCCTGAACCTCATCTCCTGGACCAGCGCTCCCTACTCCAGCAAGACCATCTAGCAAGCCAGCGAGCTCAAGCCCAGGGGTCCCGAAGAGCCGAAGGCATCTAGCAAGCCACGAAGAGCCTCCCAATTCCTCCCTTCCTTGGGAAGGAGGGGGGTAAAGAAGGTGAGCTGCGAGAGTCAAGACCATCAGACCTCAACTGAACACCAGTGGCTGTGGCTGTGCCTTTAAGGCTGAGCTGTACCAGCACTTAGCCTGCAGCATTCTATGCTGCAGGCCTAGAGCCAGCACTTAAAGGGATAGAGCCTTGCTCTATAGGGGCTGCTTGCTCCTTGCTCTCCATAAGGGGAGCATCCCAATAAACCTTCCCTGTCCTTCTCCAACCATCTGAAGGTCTCCCGAGGTCCTTCTTTCCCGACATCGGCCACGTTATTATGTTGAGGGTTTGGCCCTAACTTTCGCCGGGCTAGAGCTAAAACCCCGACAAGGTCCTTAGGTTATTAGGGACCTAAGGGGGCTTGTGGGACCCCAGCTCCATCCTCTCTCTCTATTGCTTCCTCACCACGAGGTGAGAGGGTTTGTTCTGCCATGTATTCCCACCACAATGTACTTGCCTTGCCTCAGTTCTAAAGCAATGGGGTGAATTGATAATGGACCATAGCCTCCAAAACTATGAGCCACAATACACACACACAATACACAACCTCTTCTCTTTAAAACTTGATTATCTCAGCTATTTTTTCTTTATAGTAACAGAAAGTTGACTACTGTAGTGTCCTGCAATAAAATTCACTTCTGACTAACCACCAAGAGTTAGCATCAGACTTTACAAGTGTAAGGGCTCAGTTTCACAAGATAGTCCTCACTTCAGATACCAGTTGAAAGTATCAGATCCTGAGTTACTCACACTTCGGTCTGACTTGATTACAAATTAGATGGTTTCTACAACAGCCCCTTGCTCAAGGGGAATTTTCTAGAATGAATCATGGAACTCAGGAAAGTACTTTACTTACTATTGCTAGTTTATTATAAAGGATACAACTCAGGAATAGCCAAATAGAAGAGATACATAGGGAGAGGGGCTTCCATGTCTTTATTGGGTATGCCATGTCTTTATTGGGTATGCCAATTTCCCAGCACCTCAATGTGTTCACCAACATAGATGCTCTCTAAATTCTGCCATTTAGTGGGTTTCATAGAGGTCTCATAATGCAGGCATGTTTGATTAAATCACTGGACACTAGTGACTAACTCAGTCTCCATCCCCTTTATCCTCCCTGGAAGGTAGAGCATGGGGCTAAAAGTTTTAAGCTTCCAGTCAAGGCTTGGTATTTCAGGTGACCAGCCCTCATCATGAAGCTATCTAGGGACCGGCCAAGAGCTGACTCAGAAAAAAGATGCTCATATAACCCTCATCATTTGGGAAATTCCAAGGGCTTGAAGAGCTCTGTGCCAGGAACCAAGGAGAAAGACCAAATGCTACCACAATACTGACTCACAAATATAATTCCAGTCAAAAGCAAAATAATTAATAATTATTTCAAAAGATGGTAAAACATATTTCCTGTAGTTATTTTGGGAAAAATAATCTTTTACAGCTATTTTAATATAAAGTTCAATGTCAGTTTTTAAAAAAAGAAATAGAGATCTTAACAGGTAAACAGTGTTGAACTATTACATTGTTTGATATTTAAAACCAAATAAATAATTTCATATAAATTTACATTAATGAGATCAAAAGCTACCTGTGAAAACTGCAGTATAATCAAGAAATAGATCTGAAGTATAATTACTTAAAAGTTTAAAACTATTTAAGTTCTTGAACTTTTCTGGAAAAACTGAAATCTAACAGGAAGTTTCTTAAACTGAATTGGGTTTGGAGTACTGGATTTTATATGTAAAGTGTTCAGGTTTTTGTGCAATTGTTTGTACAGAAAAAAACATAGACTGCTACAAAAAAGAAGCTCCTAAATGGCCTTATATATCAAGGAACCTAGCAAAGGGCCTGGCACACAGCAGATGCTCAACAAACACATAGTTTTCTTTTTTCTTTTTCTTTCCCTATCTATTCTCTATGTTATAAATTAGGCTAAAGGTGTATTAATCATGATACCAGAGTGAAGAAAGTATGATTCAAATAATAAAAAAGGATCAAGAGTTGTAAATAAGAGCTGAAATCAACACCCTCCGCACTGTTATCAGGCACACATCTTCTTTAGGTTTTTAGTTCTTAACCACATAAAACATGTACCTGTGAATGTTTTTGCTCTATTACATTACATTTATAGAGAAAGGAAGCATGATAATAGCACTGACATGAAGAAAATTCTGTCATTTACAACAAATTATCAATAGGTCAAAGAGCATTTTATTAAAACCTGGAAAGGCATGTGATTATTTTTCAAAAAGCATGTTCCATTTTTAAAAGGAAAAGTGGTGTTTTGTCTCCGTGAAATATACATATTAGTATGTTATAGTAATGGCTTGACATAGACTTCAGAATATATATATATACACACACATATAATTTTTAAGTACATTTACGTTAATGTTAATATATTTTGGGTATCTGGGTAGTATGGTGACAGGGGATGTAAATATGTAATATTGGCTCTCCAGATAAATAATGAAATATAATTTAACAGATTATTTTTTAAATGACTTTCTGAAAATATGCCAATATATCCACATATAATGATCACAAGTTATATAGAAGCTTGGGAATGCTCATTTTTTTCCCTTTCTTGTTTATACTGAAATATCAGTGATGATTCTCTCAATAATACAGAAGAGGAACTACAGCCATGTAGGCATGAAGGAGAGAGGCTTGGAAGGAAGCTATGAAATTCCAAAGGAAAATATACCATAGATTCTTCTATTTTAAAGTGTAAAATGACTTTAGAGATAATATATGGTTCAGGGGTTTCATCAATAGAATTTTGTTTTAAAATGTTTGTGTGTTTATATTTAAAATTCTTTTCTGTTATATCTTTCATTTTCTTTTTTAAATTGGTATTTAATAAGCCTACAGTATGTATAGTATGATGAGTTCCATTATGAGACTGTCATACAGTTGTATCATGTACCTTGTACTTGTTCTATCCCTCTTTACTTTACCACATTGTTCCCAACCCCTTCACTATTCCACTATTCCCTTTCTCGCTCTAGACATATCTCCTTGTGTTTACTGATCATGTATACACATATATTTATATTTTTGCTTTATAGATAAGTCTAGCTTCCACATAATAAACCATGGACTGCCAAAAGAACCAACAGATCCATCCTAGAAGAAGTGCAACCAGAGTGCTCCTTGGAAGCAAGGAGGGATAGATAGTGTCTTATGTATTTTGGACATTTTGACAGGAGGGGCCAATCCCTGGAGAAGGAAGACCCTCAACTAGATGTATTGACACAGTGGCTAAACAAAGGGCTTAAACATAAAAAAGATATGTTCCTGGCACAATGTTGAAGGGTGTTTCATTTTCTTGTACATAGGGTCGCTATGAGTTGGACTCGATAGCACCTAACCACAACAAAACCTCTATATATGAGTGGGAACATGCAGTATTTGTCTTTGAGTCTGGCTTATTTTGCTTAAAAGGATGCTCTCCAGAGCCATCTATTTCCCTATGAATGACATAATTTCATTCTTCATGGCTAAATATTCCAGTGTGTGTGTGTGTGCGTGTGTGTGTGTGTACCACATTTTTAATCCATTCATCTGTTGATGCACTTCTGTGTTGACGCTATATCTTTGCAATTGTGAACAAAACTGCAATGAACATGGAGGTGCAGGTGTCTCTATGGTATGATGATTTGGATTCCTATGGATATATGCCCAAGAGTGGTGTGGCAAGGTCATATGGAGTTCTATTTTTAGTTTTCTGAGGAAACTTCATCCTGATTTCCATAATGACTACACTAGTTTATAATCCTACTAGCAACATATAAGGTTCCTTTTCCCTCACATCCTCACCAGCATTTATTATTTCTTGTTTTATTGATTCTAGCCATTCTGACTGGGGTGAGAGGGAATCTCAGTATAGTTTGATTTGTATTTTCCTAATAGCTAATGATGTGGAATATTTTTTTATATGTTTATTGTATTTCTTCTCTTGAGGGCTGTTTATTTAGTTCAGTTGCCCACTTATTGACTGGATTACCAGTTTTTTTGTATTTAATTTTTTGAGATCTTCATAGAGCCTAGATATTTATTCCCTATTCAGATGTATAGTTAGTGAAGATGCTCTCTCATTCTGTGGGCTCTCTCTTTATTCTACTGACTGTTCCTTTGAACAAAACATTTTTAATTTCATGTAGTTCCTGTTGTTCATTCTTGGTACTATTTCCTGGCTATTAAAGTTTTTTTTTTTTTTTTTTTAAGAAAGTACTTACCTATGCCTATGTCTTAAAGAGTTTTCCCTGTATTTTATTCCAGTAGTCTCAAGGTTTCCATTTTTACATTAAGATCTTTGACCCATTTTGAATTGATTTTTGTACAGGGTGAGAAATAAGGATCTACTTTCATTCTTCTACATATGGATATATAGTTTTCCCGGCACCATTTGTTAAAGAAGCTGTACTTTTTCCAATGTATGTTTTTCGCTCCATTATCAAAAAGTAGGTGATTGTAGCTGTATAGGCTTTTTTCTGAGTGCTCTATCCTCTCCTTTGATCTTCATGTCTATTTTTGTGCCACTACCAAGCTGTTTTTGTTACTATAGCCCTGTAAAATTTGATGTCAGGTATTGTGATGTCTCCTGCATTGCTCTTTCTGCTCAGAATTGCTTTGGCTATTCAGGGTCTTTTGTGTTTCCATATGAATTCTTGGATTGGTTTTTCTGTGCGTGAAATATATCATTGGAATTTTGATATGAATTGCACTGAATCTGTAGATCACTTTTGATAGCACAGCTATCTTCATAATATTAAATCTGCAGATTCATGAACAAGGCAAGTCTCTCCATCTTCTAGTGTCTTCTTCAATTTCTTTCCTTAGTGTTTTGAAATTTCATTGTATAGGTCTTTTGGTTCCTTGATTAGATTTATTTCTACATATTTTTTATTTTTTAGGCTATTTTGAATGAGATTGTTGTTTTCTTTCCTTTCTCATCAAGTTCCTTGTTGGTACATAGAAATGCTACTGATTTTTGAACATTGATTTTGTATCTTGCTACTTTGTTGTAAGTACTTATCAGATCTAAGAGTTTTCTGGTGGAATAGAGTCTTTTTAAGTATAGGATCATATTGTGTGCAAGCAGAGATAATTTGACTTCTTCATTCCCTATTTATATCCCTTTTATTTATTTCTATTGAGTATGGCTCTGGCCAGAAGTTCAATCACTATATTGAACAAGAGTAGAGAGAGTAGGCATCCTTGTCTTGTTCCTGACGTTAGAGGAAATGTTTTCAGTTTTTCCCCATTTAGTATGAAGTTGGCTGTAGGTTTCTTATATATATCTTTTATAATGTTGAAGAATATTCCTGCTATTCCAACTTTCTTTAGGGCTTTTATCATGAAGAGATGTTGACCTTGTCAAAGGCCTTTTCTGCATCTATTGAGATGATGATGTGATTTCTGTTTCTTTGCTGTATTGACTGATTTTCATGTTAAACCAGCCTTGCATGGTGGTGTAGGATCTTGGTCATGGTGTAGGATCTTTCTTTTTTATGTGTTGCTGTATTCAGTTTGCAGGTATTTTGTTGAGGATTTTGCATCTATGTTCATCAGAGAAACTGTTCTGTAGTTTTCTTTTTTTGTTTTGTCTTCATCTGGTTTTGGTATCAGGGTGATACTAGCTTCATAGAATGAGTTTAGGAGTATTCCTTCCTTTCCTATTTAATAGAATAGCTTGAGGAGCATAGGTATTAATTCTTTAAAGGCTTAGCAGAATTTGACTGTGAATCCGTCAAGACTTGGGTTTTTTTGTGTTTGTTGGGAGATTCTTTATTACTGTTTCAATTTCTTTACTTGTTATAGATGTTTAATTTATTTATATTCTATATTCTCTTGATTTCATATTAGTAGGTCATATGTGTTAAGGAATTTATCCATTTCTTCTGTATTTTCCTTTTGGGGGGAGTTCAAGTTCTCATAGTGATCTTTGATGATCCTCTGTGTTTTGTTAGTGTCTGTTGTGAAGACCCTTTTTTCATCTCTAATTTTATTAATTTGAATCTTTTTCCTTCTTTTGGTTTCATTGATTCTTTGTATTATTCTTTTAGCTTCAATTTCATTGATTTCTGCCTTGATCTTAATTATTCTTCACACCTATTGCTTTTGGGTTGATTTGTTGCTGATTTTCTAATGCCTTAAGGTGCATCATTAAGTTATTTAGTTGGACTTTCTCTGATTATTTAATTTAAGCACTCATTAGCTATGAATTTCCATAATCAAACTGTCTTTGCAGTATCCCAAAGGTTTTGCTAGTTGTACTTTTGTTTGATTCTAGGAATTTTAAAAAATTTCCTCGCTGATTACTTTGATGGTCCACTGATCAAGCAAAAGTGTATTATTCAATGTTCTTATATTTGTAGTGCTTTTGTAGTTTCTCTTGCTGTTGACTTAGTTTTATTCTGTTGTGATCTGATAGGATACAAGGAATGATTTCAGTTTTCTTATATTTGTTGACTTGTTTTGTGACATGAAATATGGTCTGTTTTAGAAAAAGTTCCATGTGGTGCTGAGAAGAATGTGTATTCCATATCTGTTGGATAAAATGTCCTGCAGACATGTGTTAACTCCATTTGGTGTATGGCTTTGTTTAAATCTAAGGTTTTCTCCATTGATTTTCTGTTCAGATGATCTGTCCATTGATGAGAGTGGGATATTGAAGTCATCCATTATTATTGTATCAGGACCTGTGTATTCCTTTATGGCCAGTACTGTTCATTTCATGAAATTGGTGTGTAATTGTTTGGTGCATAAATACTTATAATCATTAAGTCTTCTTGTTTGATTGTTCCCTTTATTAAAACGTAGTGACCGTCTTTGTCTTTTCTGATTAATTTTGGACTAAAGTCTACTTTGTCTGATGTCAGGATAGCTACCCATACTTTCTTCTCATTCCCCCATGCTTGGTAAATTGTCTTCCATCCTTTCATTTTCAGTCTATATGAGATTGGCACCATGTAGCCAGGTTCTGTTCTTTAATTCAGTCAGCTAGTGTGAGTCTTTTATATGGAGTATTAAGACCATTCATATTTAGGGTTGCTATTGAGAGGAATTTGCTATTTTGTGTGATTTTCTTGGTTATTTTTATAGTTGATTTGATTATTGATTGTTCCTTTCTTTCTCCTCTGGTCATATTTGGGGTTTGCTGGTTTACTACTTTGGACATACTTTCTTATATCATAGCTCTCATTTGTTCATGTGTTCTCATAGGATTTATTTTTTCCTGGATTCTAGTGTTGTATCTGTATTTCTTCTTCCTCTCTGTGTTGGATTCCTGTAAGTATCTTCTGCAAAGCTTGCTTAGTGGTCATGAATTGATAGAGTTTGTGTTTGTCTTAGAATGTCTTTATTTCTCCATCAATTTTAAAGGATAACTTTTTTGGATATAGTAATCTTGGTTGGATGTTATTCACTTTTAGGACTTGAAAAATGTCATTCCATGCTTGTTGGTTTTCAGAGTTGCTGCTGAGTGGTGGTCTGACATTCTGATGGGTTTGCCCTTGTCAGTGAGTTGACATTTTTCTCTTGCAACTTTTAGAACTGTTTCTTTGCTTTCTAGTCTTGGCATTTTAACTAGAATGTGATGTGGAAAGGGTCTTTTCTGGTCATGTTTGTTTGGGGTTCTAAGTGCCACTTGTGCTTTGGTGTCCATTTCTTCCCTTAGCTTTAGGAAGTTTCCTGCCATTATTTCATTGAGCAGATTTTGTATGCCTTTGGCTGTAATCTCAGCTCCTTCTTCTACCCCAAAGATCCTTAGGTTCAGTCTCTTCATCATGTCTACAGTTCTTAAAAGTTGTGGTCATATTCATTTATTTTCTTTTTTGTACTGATGTCCTCCCCATGTAATGCATCCCTGATTTTCTTTCTTTTGTCTGATCTGCTCTGCTGGTGTCACTTTCCACTGTGTTTTTAAATTTTATTTTGTTTTTCATTCATAATATTTCCATTTGTTTTTTTTTCATAATTTTAATTTCTTTGATGAATTTTTCACCCAGAATTTAGACTTTCTCAATTCACTCATTTGCTTAGTTGTATCTTCTTTGAAGTTGTTGAGGAATCATGGTAACTTCCTTTTTCATGTTTCTTATATTTCTTTATTGTGATTTGCTCATTTGTTGAGGTGAAAATTTCTTTGGTATTTATTTGGAAATCTTCTTTATTAGCAGCCTCTCTTGAAAGCTCAG
Source organism: Pedetes capensis (assembly GCA_007922755.1). Taxonomy (NCBI): domain Eukaryota; kingdom Metazoa; phylum Chordata; class Mammalia; order Rodentia; family Pedetidae; genus Pedetes; species Pedetes capensis. The sequence continues at coordinate 8,609 of VMDO01004229.1, forward strand.
TTCTTAATGCTCATTCTGAGACTGGAATGTAAACATCTGTTACAGTAGCATCATGTAGTGTATACACTACATGATGTAGTGTTAGTTATGAGGTGAGAAGTGTCGAGGGTGGAGGCAAAAGTTGTAGATGGGAAAAATGACAGAATATAGTAGAGACAACATAGGAAAAAATAAGCTGTTGGGTTGAGTGAGAAGAAGAGGATAAGATAATAAAGAACAGAGATGAGTGTTAGGTAGAGACAGAGGAGTGAGCAATCAGTTTTAAATTTTTTGCTACTCAATAATGAAAATAGCTCATGAATAAAATTAGTTCAAGTTAGGACCTGAGTAATGACTGGCAACATTAAATCTTATTTGGAGAAAAAAAGTACAAAAAACAAGTATTGGAGAAAATACTAGTTTTGTAGTCTGTCAGGGTCCTCTGTTAGCTGTGTTGCCCAGGCCTGGACTGGTTCAGCAATCCAGCTGTATGGATGGCTCTAGGTGCACCAGAGGGTGAGGGGATGAGCCCCAGTGCTGCAGATACACCAGACTTCAATTTACAATTAAGTTGGTTGGGAAGTTTGCCTGTCTAGGGGTACCCAGTTGAGGCTTATTCACCTGACCAAGGTCCATAGCATGCTAAACTGATTACATGGTTATTGGGACTCTGAGCATGGCTTTGGAGCCTGCCCTGGGACCATGGCTCCCCACACTACCACTGGTGTAGCAGGTAAATGAGAATACTTCTTTCTTTCCCATAGTCCTGCAGTTGTCTTGCACATCTGTCTCACTGGATGCTGTGGTAAGGCATTCCCAGCATCCTTGGAAAATGATTTGTCTTTGTCAATGCCAGACTGCTTAGCAGAGCAAAAGGTGTCTGGCTTGCTTTTAGGGTGGTGCTTTTCTTCTCCAGTCAGTGTCCCATACAGCTAAGGCTGGCCCCGCTCGCTCCTTCACATTGTGTGGGTCTTCTGTTTATTATAAATTGAGGCTATCCTACCATCTCCTTTGTGACTTTTGCATTTTTCCCGTTTCATCTGTTTAGGATTAAATCTATCCTTTCCTATCCTGCCTTCTTTGTTTCACTGTGTCTTACAGAGGCTGCTCCTCATCCAGTGTCTTAAACAGAAGTCTAAAATTCTTAATTAGAAAAAAACACTCTCAAATGTGTTATCATATCACATCTTAACACTGGAGGCCATTGATACATTGACTTGAGCTACCAATTCAAATTTTTTTTTTTTTTACAGAATTCAGAATATAGCTCTTCCATTAACTGATTCATTGGAGAAAGTCTTTTTTGTTGTTGTTTGTTTTGGTTTAAGGTGTTTTGAGACTGGATGACAGTATGTATCCCAGGCCAGCCTTGAACTCACTCTTGATCATCCTGCCTCAGCCTCCTAAATGCTGGGATTACAGGCATGTGCTGACATGCTAGACTTGCAGAGAGTCTTAAAATAGAGAAAGAATTTTTATCATGTATCTTCATGACTCAGGATTTTCTTGATACCATGAATCCAAGATAATATGTAAATAAACTGGATATTAACCTGCTGCTATTTGTTGTACAAAATGTTAATAGGTCTTATCTGATAAAGAGTTCTAAAATTTCTGGCTGAGAAAATATGAAGGGTAATTACTCATATATCTCACAATTAGAAACAACAAATTTAGATAAAGGAGCTAATATTAACTAACTGAAATCTCATTTATCATTTGTTGACTTCTTCACCAAAAATGCCATTATAGCCTTTGAGATCTAGGTATAACCACTTATTAAGATAATCCATCAAAGTGCACTTTTAAAATTACAGTTCTTTGTACTATATTTAAGAATTCATTCATTCATTCATGTATACAATGAGTATTATTCAAAGAACATTTATTGTGAAGCAGTAGAGTGCCAGGTATTGTGGAATATAAGAAGCATGAAAATCCCTCTGAACTCAAAGACCTTTTCAGTGTATCAGATGGATAATACTAGGAAACCAGCAATTATTTATCATATAAGGTGATATGCATGAGATGTGACCACCTCTTTGCACAATATCTTAGAATCTATGTACTTCTTATCAAAGTAAACGAAATTGAAATGTTTCTTTGTCTCTCTCTGTCTCTGTCTCTGTCTCTGTCTCTCTGTCTCTCTCTCTCTCTGTCTCTCTCTCTCTCTCTCTCTCTCTCTCTCTCTCACACACACACACACACTCTTTATATTGTCCAAATTTCATTTTCCTAAACACAAATTTGCTTAATTTTTGCACTGGGTCATCTAAAGAAGGCACTTCTGAAAGTGAAAGGGAATCCTACTAATAATTTTGCTGGATTAGAGACTGCTCTCGTCAAACCAGGATACATTTCCCAGCTATGGGAAATGTAAACTGCTCTTACTAATCCCCCTAATTACCAAAAAGCATTATTCAGAAGACTGTGATCATCTAAAGGCACAAAGGAACAGAGTATGCTTATGATTGGAGGTGGGTTGATGAAGGCTATATTCACACTTTTTTTTAGACTTTCTGGTCTCCTCAGTGTCAGAACTATGACCATATTTTGATATATGGAGAGGGAGAAATATTCTTTCCTGAATGCTTTGCTTATAATAATAGGGTTAGAGAGTTTAGCATTTTTCCAACTTGTAAGGTCTTCGGGTTTCTGTCAGGTGTCATAAAACAGGAATGGAAGAATCCTAATCAAGGAGGTTCAAATGAAACTTTAACAGCAAGAATGCCAGGAGGGACCTGTCTGCAGATTCCTAGGTCCAGACCAAGGTAGTAAGAAGCTGAATGGTACACTGGTACCTCCACAATTCTCAAATTAGCACTAACATTCTCCAAAATACCTAAAGGAAGAAAAATCAAGGTTTCTGCAAAAAAGACTAATAGCAAGAAACTGTTTATATTTCAGGCAACAGAAGCAACAGTTAGAACCTATTTCTGATTTCATGTTCACTTAACAGGAGAATCGTTGTGTACCCTTTGGAGGGAGATGCCTGTCAGGGGGTTGAAATGTTTGCCTAGAACTAGAAAATCTTAGAAGTAGATGACCTTCATGATATGCTGCTTTGACTCTTTAGACTAGAAATCAGGAGAAGTGGTTTGCTTGATTTTCTCTCACGTAGGGTCAAGGCAAGAGAGGGTGGGGGAGAATATGCATGTCTTAGCAATTCTACCCTCAGGAATCTAAGTAAAGATCTGAATATCAAGGGTTGTTAAATTATCATCTGCATAATATATAAAATATGACTAGTCATCCAAAGTCTATGGTCAAGCTGGCTACATAAGAATCACTTGTAAAAATTCAGTTTACTGAGCCTTACCCCAAGACTTGATTAAATAGATCTACTGTTTTGTAATTGGGGTTAGGAACCAAAGACTATGAATTACTACAAGAACTCCTTCCAGTTTCTTAATCCCTTTACCTTCCCCACAATTACGGTTGTTATCTGATCTCCCAGACCAAGTTTCTAAAAAATGATAAAAAGCACTTTTGAAGTTGTCTTTAGAAAATGGAGAATATTTCCTAACATGAAGCCAATTTTTGAGACAGAAGAGGATCCTAAGAGGTTAGGATGGATTAGGTGTAAAGTTAGGAAAGGAAAGTAGTTGGAAGAATGGGACCTTGTTATAAAGAAAGGAATAATCCTGGGGAGCCCCTGGAAGAGCTTCCAATATAACACCATCCCTCATGATTCTTCTCAGAAACGACTCTATAATATTTTGGGTGGTACTGTCTGCCTATATCATCTCCATCTGGTCTAAGACAGACAGACTGGGATAAATTGAGGAGCACGATAGCAGAGGAGGGTAACATAATATTGGCTATCTCTGTTTTTTGAAATTATGTTCTTCCCTTTCACAGATCATATCAAAATCTGTTACCCACTGGTGGAGACTATATCTTTGGTTTTCTCAGGATAAAGTTAACTTCATTGGATAAGGGATATTAGTTTAATAAGTAAAGATTTATTTTTTGTGCCTATTTTTAGAAAACATGTAAAGGGAACCAAACCTTGTCTTCAGGAAAGAAAAAAATGCCATTTTTTTCTTTTTACATGACACTTTAAAAAAATCACTCAAAGTAATCACAGAATAGATTTAGAGAAAGGAATTTTGAGGGATGGATCATTTTTTAAATTCTCTAACAATTAACTGTGGTTGGAAAGACAAACCAACAGAAGCGTTAGTGTGGATGTGGAGAAATGGGAATCTTTGAACATTACTGCTGGAACTATAAAATGGTTCAGGTACTGTGAAAAATACTTTGGCTAAACCGGGTATGGTGACATAAGCCTGTAATCCCAGTAACTTGGGAGGCAGAGGCAGGAGGATTGCAAGTTTGGGACCAGAGGCAGTCAGCATAATTTATGTCTCAAAAGGTAAAAAAATGGGCTGGGGGTGCAGCTCAGTGGTACAGTACTTGCGAAGCATCCAAGTGCAAGGCCCTGGGTTCAACTCCCAGTACTGAAAAAAAAAATAGTTTGGCTATTCTTTAAAAAGTTAAAAAAATTACTAGATGACATAGAAATTCCACTCTTAGATACATACCCACAAGAACCTAATACAGGTAAACATAGGCATATAGGTGTGTTGATTAGCAGCACTATTCCTAAGAGCCAAAATGGAAATAACCCAAAGGTTCAAAGTGTGAATGAACTAATTGTGTTACATCCATATAATAGAATATAATTCAGCCATAAAAGGGAATGAAGTACAAATACATGTTACAATGTGGATGGTCCTCAAAATCATTATACTAAATAAAAGAAGTTAGACACAAAATGTCATATATTGTATGATTCAATTTGTATACTGTATTTAGAATAGCCACATCCATTCATACAAAAAGCAAAATCCCAGGAATTGGGAGAAGTGGAGAATAGGGAGTAACCATTGAATGGGTACAGAGTTTCTTTTGGGAGTAATGAAAGTATTTTGGAACTATACAGAAGTACTGGTTGCACAACACAGTGAATGTACTCAATGCCATTGGACTTTTCACATTAATATAGTTAACTATAATGGTTAAGGGCTGGGATTTAGCTCAGTTGGTAGAGCGCTGTGCTGCAGTCTCTGAGGTCCCGAGTTCAATTCCCAGCACCACAAAAATGGGAGAAGGGCCTGGCAATCCACTCCCAAGGCAATCCCGAAGCACTCAGCCATTGAAAACCCTATGAGGGTCGCTATGAGTCGGATACCGACTCGACAGCACACAACAACAACAACAACAACAACAACAACATGTTTGGGGCTGGCATTTAGCTCAGTTGGTAGAGCACTGCATTGCAGGCTCTGAGGTCCTGAGTCCAACTCCCACCACCACAAAAATGGGAGAAGGACCTGGCAATCCACTCCCAAGGCAATCCTGAAACAGCCATTGAAAACCCTATGAGGGTCGCTATGAGTCGGATACCGACTCGACGGCACCTAACAACAACAACAACATAATGGTTAATTGTTAATTTCACCTCAATGGAATAAAGGAAAGACAAAATGGACTGCTTTTTCAGTACTTCTGGGTGTTTTTATCCCACAATGAAACAATGATTGCTGGACTCCACATACCTGGAACACAAAGTTTATGTTGCTGATGTACTACATTTGGTGCTGGAGTTACAGGTACTTCCTCAGAAACATATTTTAAAAGCTCCTTCCCAAGATATGTTACCTGCACATAATTAAAAACAATTTAAAAGTCATACATTCTATAGGAGGCAAATGGATCTAGCTCCTGAAAAATGTAATTTTTGTAAATTATTGACTGTAATACAACAAACTGTAGCCCATGGCCATGTCAAGCCTGCCACTGTTTATTTAAATAACATTTAATTGAAATGCAGTGACATTCATTTACTTAACATCTCTGCATGCTTTTGTGCTATAAGAGAATAGAGTAATTGTGACAAAGACCATTTACCCTTAAAGCCTAAAATATTATTTATTATCTGCCCCTTTTCAGAAAAATTTGTTGACTCCTGCTAGGGTTTAGCTCAGTTGGTAGAATGCTGATCTGCACTCTCTGAGGACCTGGGTTCGATCCCCAGCACCACAAAAACTGGACAAGGATGTGGTGATCCACTCCTGAAGTAATCCCGAAACAATCAGGCATTGAAAACCCTATGAAGGTCGCCATGAGTTGGACCCAACTTGACAGCACCTAACAACAACAACAATTGTATATCATTAATTCTCTCATCCATTCATTCATTCAATAACCATTAATTTAGCACCTGCTGCCTTAAAAAGTCAAAAACCTAATATTACAATAAAATTGAGCCCCCAAAATAATGATGCATTTCAAGAAATCAGATATTTGACTAATTAGTAATATTTTAGGTCTATGCATAAAAATTTTTTTAAATGTACTTGTAAATTTAGATATTGTTATCAGCCCAATAGCTCAGAGCTATAAAATATCTGTACATGAATGCCAGGGCTGAGGCAGACTGGCAAATATCTGCCAGAAATATTCTATGCCCAAGAGACTTTGGGTTCTTTCCACTCTTGGCTAACATACCTCCTAGAACACAGGTTCACTGTGGGCAAAGCATCAAATCTCAACTTGAACATGCCTTTCTCTAGGATATCCTCACATAATCTTGTCACTAAACTAATCATTCTCCTCTAGGATCCTGTAACTTCTATGCTCCGATTTCTGTCACAACATCTATCTCATTTAAGTGGTTTAATGTGTCTTGTTTCCATTAAACCATAAACTTCTTGAGGACACAGTCTGTATCATATTCATTTTTATATTCTTACTACTTCACCTAGTACCTGACATTATGGGGTAAAAGACTCTGACGTCCAACTCTTAAGCAAGATTCTTAAATTCCAAGCCTCAGTTTGTACATTTGTAAAACAAGTACCTCCAGCTTATTAAATTGTATGGGATTAAAAGAGATAATACCAAAAAATCAACTTAACTTACTGTCTAGCACATCCTGAATACTCAATAAATGTCTTTTAAATTGAACAAGTTGAGAAATGTATAAGGGATCTATAAAGTAAAGGCACTCTTTGAACTCAATCTTACAACCAAAATATGGTAAAGGAAATGAGACATACCTGGTCTGCCCTGGGTGCCAATCTCTCTTCACTTGCCATGGAAAGGAGAGGAACCTGAATGTCATTTGTCAGTTCTCCAAATAATTAAGAGCAACAGGTTTTATATTTGTTATGCCCTAACACACCTTATATTCATCAAAGTGCAGGATCACTATGTTTATACCTATATTTTTTAGTTTAAAAGTATATTTTTATCATTCAGTGCTCAGTAATATAAGATGGTAATTAATATAAGGTGGTTTATACATATCACTGGAGATAATTCAAATATACACACAACACAGCTTTAGGAAAATCCACTGAGTTAAAAATCTATTTTCCATGAGGTATGAGTGACTCCTTGAATAGGCGAATAACTAGACATTTAAATGAACAGTAACTAGGTCACTTCTGATAACTGTGCATTTCATATAGGTGATTTTGCTACATTTGGCTAAAGCATAAAAGCAGTTATCATGTGCTTATGACTCAAGCTTTGAATTCTGAAAATCTTTTTTTTTTTTTTGGTGATACTTGGGGTGAAGTTAAACGCAGGGCCTCAAGATTGCATGCTTTGTAAGCGCTCTACCACTGAGTCGCACCTCCAGGCCATTTTTTTACTTTTTTATTTTCAGACAGGGTCTCGCTAAGTTATACAGGCTGCCTCTGTTCTCGAATTTTCAATCTTCCTGCCTCCCCCTCCTTGAATTTTGTGAAAAAAATCTTAGGATCCAAATCTTGCTCACATGCCTGCTCTGATGAAGGCATGGTAGGAAGAGCTGAGGCTGCTTCTCAGGCTCCTGGACTTCACAGCCTCCAGTAATCTCAGCAACTTTACCATCACCCATGATGGTGAGGAGCAGCTGATGTGATCCCATCTTTCTCAAGATGAAAACAAGAGAGATGGAGCTCAGTGTAAGCTATGTTCTGTAAGGATATCTGCAGGTTGTCATCCTCCTGCTTTTTAAAAAAGGTTCAGCTCCCAGGATGCTTTGTCCTAAGGCCATTGATGCTTTCCCTGAAACTGTCAGCACAAAAGGTCTGTAATTCCTCAGAAACTAGTCTGTGCTGATTCTGCAACAGCATACTTAGGGAAGGGTGTGTGTAATGAGTGTGTGTGTGTGTGCGCATGCGCGTGTGTATGTGCACATGAGCACATACACATGAATGTGGGGAGGATTATTCAACCAGCCACTATCTGGGAAATTTAGTTAATGAACCAAGTGAGATTATCAATAAACATAACCTATGTTTGAATATTAAAGGGGTGCCCAAGAACCTATTCCCTACTGGGAATCCATTTTATTTGAAAATATTGGTCACCCCTCATCTTTTTTTTTTTTTTTTTTTTCCTTGAGATAGAGTCTTGTCACATAGACTGGTCTGGCATGGAACTCACTATGCAACCCAGACTGGCCTTGAACTTTAGATCTTCTTGCCTCAGCCTACTGAGTAATAAGATTACTGGTGGGTACTAATATGTCTGGCTTCTGTCCATTCTTTGTATGTTTTCAGAAAAATCACTTGTTAATACTGACTAATAAAAATCTGTTCATGGATAATCAAATAACTATTTTAATTTCACTATGAGTTTTAAGAAGCAAGTTTTACAAATTTTCACTACCCCAAGAGAAGAAAGAAGAAAGGATAATTTTTTAAATCTTAGAGTGGGGAAAAAAAAACAAACAAAAGAAAACTACAGGTTTCTTTTTTAGATTCATTGTAACACAAAAGACGTTTTGGTTAAGAAAATAACATTTCTCAAATGAAATTCTTTAGGAATTCAGAATATAAGACATAAAGTCATTTCAAAGTATAACAACTGCCTTAGGGAACAGATGATGAGGATAAATATCATCTTCATAGTACATACTTCCCAATCCCAACTCCAGACACTCTTTCCTCAAGTCCCCAATACTCTCTATAGCAAGAGACAAGAGAAAGCCCTTCATACCACTCATATTTTCAGGATTCACAAACTCTGCATATTTGTATTTTTAAAAATGTCCACATCTCTAGCCATCTCTTTCTCTTTTCTATAATGTACCTGAATAGAAGCTGGGTACATAGAAGGTTTATATTAAAATATTTTGACAGTGAGGGTGACTGAAGCAGTTGGTTGAGATGAGCAATTTTCATCACTTTCTATAATCCTGCCTCCAACATATCTTTCCATATGTTGATATTCCTAATTATAATGGTTGAGGAATTTTTTTATAAAAGTGTGTGTGTTGCTGAGTGCTGTGGAACATGCTTGTAACCCCAGCTACTTGTGAGGCTGAGGCAGTAGGATCACAAGGCCTGCCTGCACAACTTAGTGAGATCCTGTCACAAAGTAAAGAAAAAATTAAAAAGGGGCTGGATGTGTGGGTAAGCAGAAGACCACCTGTGTAGCATGCATGGTTCAACCTTCTAGAACCACAAATAAATAAATAAATAAATAAATAAATAAATAAATAAATGTAAGTGTGGGAAGGAGGCATAGAGAAAAATCAACACTAAACCCAAAGGGGTGAATTTATAAGAGTAAAAATGTAGTGCGGCATCTGGACAGAAAATATATTTGCACAAGACATCTGTCTAGAGCCCCTTGAGTCACTATGTAAAAATGGCAGCCTACTCTTCATCTATATCAATTCACTCCTAGGCATTCCCCAAAATGAGCTGTCATTGCCATTCTTATGAAGCTACGGTTTCCATATGGCAATTTTATCATGGAAAGGCATTTTTCCTCCCATGAAATTACTAACCAGGCCCAACCCTGCTTAGTTTCTGAGATTGGATGAGAGGTCAGGCATGTTTGAACTGGTATGGCCATCTAATAGAAAGATGTTTTTCCCAAGGAAGTGATCCATCGTTGCTGCACATGACTAAGGCTTTGCTTATATTCATAAAGGTGGCTAGATGATATTGTATATTCTTTTGAGTTAAGGGCAATCTGTTTCCAAAGAAAGGAATGTGGGTCTCCCTTGTGCCATTGTTATAAATGCAAAGAAAAAAAAAAGGAAATCAGAATATCAGGTGCTGGTATCTACTTGCATTGAGGCTAATCAGATCACTTAACCTCCTGCAACTCTATTTTCACATCCATAGACAGGAATAATAGTTGATCTTTCTGTTTGTTGTATAAAAGTGCTTTATAAACTACACAATGACATGCAAATCCTATAATCTTCAGCTCAGGATCAGGAGACTCTTATGATTTTATACACACACACACACAGACACACACATACATATATGTACATATATGTACATATATATGTATGTATGTGTGTGTCTGTGTGTGTATATATATATGTATATTTATATAATGTATGTGTATATGAACAATGCCTGCAGCCATAGCCCTGTGGCATCCAATCCGGTCAGATCTTGGAAGCTAAGTAGGGTTGGGCCTGGTTAGTACCTGGATGGGAGACCACCTGGGAACACCAGATGCTGTAGGCTTGGGAGAAGGACCCAGCAATCCCCTCCCAAAAATCAATCTGCCATTGAAAACCCTTTGAACAGCAGAGAAGCACTGACAATAGTGTTTCCCCTGTTGTACAGAGGTTAGCTATGAGTCGGATACTGACTCAACGGCACCTAACAACAACAACAACATATGAACAATGAGGTTCAAAAAAGTTAAATGACTTGACCTAAGTCAATGATTCTCAGTCCAGGATGTACATTAGAATCACTTACAAAGCTTTTTAAAAAATACTGCCACCTAGTCCCTGATCCAGATTATCAGATCAGAGGCTATGAGGCTGGGGTCTACTAGGTACTGGTAGTTTTTAAAAGTCTCCAAAGTGACTCTAATATATAGCCATGATAGAAAACTGTTGCCCTTATCATATAACTTATAAAGAGTGGAACCAAGAACTAGCTTGGTCATCTGCCTTCCATCCAGAGATAACGCTGCCACACGTGAATGACGTCTAAAGCTAGGAGGTAGCAGCATCAAGAGAAATCAGTGATACTTATTGAAAGCACTAAGACTCCCTTGGCAAAGTTGTACAGCAGCTCAGCTGCTTGGGTGGCAGGTATGAGGCATCTCTGTGTCTATCGGCTCTGTTGCTCTATCTGATGCAGAGCAGATCTATTTTCTGTCATTTTGTGCCTGCCAACCAATCATCCATGTCCCCATACTCCCATCATCATTCTCAGAACTTGCCAGTAGAAATGTTCACCTTTACCAATGTAGTAAAAAATTCCTTTCACCAAGAAGTGACTGTGAATTCAGGAGTTCCTCCAAGACAAAGGCAGGGAATGGTTTCTGTGGTAAACTTTAGTAGAAGACTTTAAAAGAGATTTTTAAATATTGTAACAAACTCACTGAGATTGTATTTCTCAGCTTAGGGTATTTAGTGAAAGTACAGGAGTGTCCTTTAGGAATTTGAAAAATGTGCTGAGGGTGTAGCTAGTGGTAGCTTGCCTAGCATATGCAAGGCCTTGGGTTCAATCCCTAGTATCACAAGAAAACAAACAATTTCTTATCTGAAGTTTTTAAACTCTGCTTTTGGTTTTTAGACAATCTTAAAACCATAATCTAAGTCTGCTCAGATAATACATATGAGTATCGTACATTTCAAGAATTGTCCTATTTTTAGTGTCCACATTTACATTTGGCTTCACTATCCCATAGATGTGCCTACAGCCTTAGCCCTGTGGCATCCAATCCCGTCAGATCTTGGAAGCTAAGCAGGGTTAGGCCTGGTTAGTACTTGGATGGGAGACCACCTGGGAACACCAGATACTGTAGGCTTGGGAGAAGGACCTGGCAACCCCCTCCCAAAAATCAATCTGCCATTGAAAACCCTATGAATAGCAGAGAAGCACTGACAATAGTGTTTCACCTATTGTACATAGGGTCGCTATGAGTCAGAAAGTGACTCGACGGCACCTAACAACAACAACACCATCCCATAGATGCTAAACAATAGGACTCTAATTGACTTGGCTAATGAGAAAACACCAGAAGCAATGTGATATGTAAATGAGGCATTAGTACAGCTTGAATGCCAAATGATGTCACAGCCAGCTATTCCAAGGCAGGAAATGCAGTAGTTCCAACAGAGAAAAAGAGGGAAAAGTGAGTCATCAATGGGTAGACTGTACCATAAGCATGCTGAAGTCTAAAGAACCTAAGCCACAGCAATGAGTACCACATTCATGCCATGAGCCAAGATTCAGTTTCAGCAAAAGAGTGAAATCTATCATAATTTTAAAAAACTTTGTAATAAAAAGGGATTATCATGGGCAAGACGTTAGTTGTTGTTGTTGTTGTTGTTGTTGTTGGTAGGTGCTGTCGAGTTGTGTCCAACTCATAGTGGCCCTTATAGGGTTTTCAATGGCTGATTATTTTGGGGTTGCCTCAGGAGTGGAATGTCACGCACTGCTCCCATTTTTGCAGTGCTGGGAATTGAACTCAGGACCTCAGAGACTTCACAACAGCGCTCTACCAACTGAGCTAAATCCCAGCCCCTAAGATGTTAATTGCTAGCATTTAATATAAATTATGAATCCCTAAAAAGGATTGGGCAAAGAAGCTAAGATGAATTGAAAGTAGATAGCCTGGTAATACCAGGGATGGGGGGAAAAATTAGAGGAAAAATAATATCTGATACACTATGTAACAGACAAAACTCAGAATGTTCTAAGTAAAAGAACTGAAACACGGCTGGAAGCACTTGCCACAAAGGTCTAGGAGACAAGAACGCAGAGTTGGGGCACACTAAGTAGAGTCTGCCTGCAGCTAGACTGCTGTGACATCCAATCCTATGAAGCTAAGCAGGGTCAGACTCGGTTAGTTATTGGTTAGAGACTGCCTGGGAACACCAGGTGCAGTAAGGTTGGGAGAAGGACCCAGAAACCCACTCCCAAAAAATAGTAATCCATTGAAAACCTTATGAATAGCAGAGAAGCCCTAACAATACTGTTTTGCCTATTGTACGTAGGGTTGATAAGAGTTGGACACCGACTCGATGGCATTTAACAACAACAAGTAGGGTCTAGGGAATTGCAGGAGCTAGGAGAAAGGTGGGCAGAGGTGAGCTGGATAAAAGAAAGAAGCATCTGTGCCTCCTATTACTGGTACACAGAGGCTCACTCCAACAGCTAGTGAAGTTAGAAGTATTTTCTATTCTTTGAAACAACAATGGTGGATCTGATGAGTCATGCTTTTGAAAGTGAATTATGATAAGACTTCCTGAAGTGGTATCATGGATAACTGGAGGTGGATGAACACTGGACCACAAAGTCAGTACTGGGCTTATAACTCAGAAACCAGAACAAAGGAAAAGTCTACTAAGTATTGGAGGTCTGAATGAAAATATTTCTTTCTGCAGAAAATATTTCTTTGAGCAATTTGTGGGTAGTAATGCTGTGTTCAAAGAGGAAGATTTTGCTTTATTTCATTAGAAATACACACACACACACACACACACACACGCACGACTTTCAATCAATGATCCCAAATTTCCTACATGAAGTCACAAAGACCTGAAATTCTTTGGGAGAATAAAAGGAGAAGAATAGGGGTAATAAAGTTTCTGAGACTAAATTAAGTTCTAGGAAGGGGAGGTGCCGCCAGTCACACAACCATGCCCATGGGAATTATGGTAAATAGAGTTGTGCGAGAAAGCATGCAGCGTATCACAAAAGAGTCACACAAGACAAAAACTAGCTTAGAGTTCTTTCAAATTTCTTTCAACAAATGTTTCAACCTTAAAGAATGTGTATATTTCCATTTGAGTATGAAGTTAAAGATAAACTTAAGAATGACCCACCTTACTCCAAGCATAATTCCATGTCACGTGACTTTCACTTCCCAGAAGATCTTTGAGCCAGGTAACTGGGTTTTGATAAATCTTACCATTTTCTACCTTAAGTTTACCACTTAATAAAACACTGGCTTTGTGGGTAGTCTCCTGAAGTAAAAAAATAAACAAAAATTAAGATAAAACTTGCTGAAGTGTATAAACTTCTGTTTCTGGCCATGATAAAATGTGGAGACCAGATTCACCCTAATACCTGACACAACCAAAAAATAAACAAAATATATGAAACAATGGTTTACAAGATGCTAAATATCAGCCAACACACATTCTCATATGTGTGTGTGTATGTGTATATGTATATGTATATGTATATTTATATGAGAATTTAATGTGGAGAGCTGTACAATTGCCCCCAGCTTACTGCCTAAGACAGTTTCTAGGTCACTGCAAGGAAAAGAAATCCAGGCAAGGCCTATGGACTCCCTGAGTTGAGAGTAGAGAGCTAAGGGTATAGAGACAAAGGAGGCTAGTGTAGGCAGGACAAAGTACTGAAAAAGAGAAAAATAAAAATAGAGGCGAATTCTAGGTCTTCTGAAGGCCCTCCTTATGTATTCAACCGAGTAGTGATCAACGTATATGTGTGAGGAAATTGACCATGGCTGGAAAAAAGAAGCACTTGGAAAGATTAGAGGTAATGATACCTGGCACTCTCACAGAATAGGTAATAGTGTCTGTTCTTTCCAGCAAGACTAGAAAAACCTCAAGACTGATGGGGCACCAGCAAGGTACATAAAAGAGTATTGCCTCAGAAGCAGAAAATAATTAGCCCTACACTTGACATTTCTCTAATCTCTAACAAATCTTAAAAAATAAGACAAAAAAGGATCAATTTTAAATATATTAACTTAACTATATTCTAGAACAAATTTCCAAAATATTGTAAGAATGCAAAAATGCACAGCATTCTATGAAGCAAATTTCAGCATATCCAAAAACTGGCAGGCCTCAAATCCAACAATATTAATAGTAACATTAAATTTGAGTACATTAAACTACCTCATCAAGAGATGGATATTATCATACTAGACTAAAAAACAAAATCAACTACATAATGCATACATAAGACATACTTTACATTTAAAGAGACAAGTAAATTGAAAATAAAAATATGGAAAAGTATATCATATCAACAGCAATCATAAGAAAACTAGAATGGATATACAATATCAGACAAAATAGACTTTAAAATAAAAATAATACACAACATAATAAAACATAGAGAATGCAACAACAGTGGATTAGAGAGATAGTTACAGCTATAAAATAATTACAATGAAAAAAAGATCTCAATTCAGTAATTGAAGCTTTGACTTAAAACAATGGAAAAAGAAGAGCAAACAACAAAAAGAAAGCACAAGAAACAATAAAGATTAGAGTGAAAATAAAATAGACAATAGAAAAAGTTGAGAAAAAACAATAAAATCAAAAAATAGTTTTTGTGAAAAGATCAGCAAAATTAACAAACTCTAAAACTAGATTGAGTAAGAAAACCAAGTGAAGACTCAAATTACAAACATCAGAAATGAAATTTTGGACATTACTACTGGCCTTATAGAAACAAAAAGAGTATAAGAGAATATTATGAATAATATTAGATTAAAAAATTAGATGAACAAATTCCTACAAAGAAACTAACAAAATTTACTCAACAAGAAACAGATAATCTGTATCGAACTGTTGTTGTTGTTCAGTGCTGTTGAGTTGGGTCCAACTCATAGCAACCCTATGTCAAACAGAACAAAACACTCCCCAACACCATGGCACGTTCAGCACCATGTCAGTGCTTCTCTGCTAATCATGGGGTTTTCAATGGCTGAATGTTTCTAGAGTGGGTGGCAGGTCCTTCTCCCTGTATTGACGTAGTACTTTAAAAATATCAAGAAAAGCCCAGGCATAAATGGGTTACTGCTTAATATGACAAAACATTTAAAGAAGATGTAACATCAATTCTTCACAAACTTGTCCAAAAATCAGGACAAAAGAAACACTTTTGAACTTATTCTATGAAACCAATATTATTCTGATACCAAAACCAGGCAAAGACAACACAAGAAAACTACAGACCAGTATCTTTAATGAATATGGTTGCAGAAAACCATTAACAAAATGCTGGAAAATTAAATCCAGCAACACATAAAAAGAATTGTATACCATGGCCAAGTGGGATTTATCCTTGGGATACAAAGTTGGTTCAATATCCAAAAATGAATTAATGGTGTACACTGTATCAATAGAACAACAACGACAACAACAAAACCCACCTGATTACCTCAACAGATGCAGAAAGAGCATTTTAGAAAATCCCAAATCCTTTCATGATAAACACATTCAACAAACTAGAACAGAACTTCTTCTGATAAAAAGCATCTATGAAAAATCTACAGTTAACTTAAAGACTAAATGGTGAAAGATTAAAATTTTTCTCCCTTAGAGAAGTAGTCTTGAGGAGAAAATAGAAGTTTCCTCTTACCACTTTATTTTCACTGTACTAGAAGATTGAGCCACTGCAGCCAGGCAACAGAAAGAAAGAAAAAGCATTCAAAAGAAGGAAAGAAGTAAAACCATCTTTATTTACACACAACATGATCATTTACATATCAAATCCAATGGAATTTCCAAACATTCACTAGAACAAGTTTGGCATGATTATAGGAAAAGACCACAATACAAAAATCAATTTCTACATATTAGCAATAAAAAAACCAGAAACTGAATTTTAAAAAATTCTGTCACTTATAATATTTTCAAGAATATTAAATACTTAAGGATAAATCTAGCAAAAGATGTGACAGACTTATATGCTGTCTCCTACACTGCTGAGGAAAATAAAAAACCTAAATAAGTAGAAAGACATATTGCATTAATGAGCTAAAAATTATACATTGCTAAGATGTTATTTCCTCCCCAATTAACCAATATATGTAATGAAACACAAATAAAAATATCAGTAGCCCTTTTGGGGTAGAAACAGACAATTTCACTCTAAAATTCATATGGAATTGCACATTACCTCCAAATAGCCAAAATATTTTAAAAAATAGAACATAATTGGAAAAACTAAAACTGTCTAATTTCAAAATTTATTATACAGCTACAATAATCAAGATAATTAAGTACTGATGGAATGATAGACAAATAAATCAAGGAAACAGAATAAGAGCTCAGAGATAGACACATACAGGAACAACTGATTTTTTATAAAGATGCATAGGCAATTGAATAGAAAGTGGGTATCTTTTTCAACATATGCTTCTAGAACAACTACACAGTCAAATTCAAAAGTATGAATGAGGATCCTACTTTATACTACAAACAAAAAATTAATTTAAAATGGATCATAGGCTGGGTGTGGTGGCACACACTAGTAATCCCAGCAACTTGGAAGGTAGAGTCAGGAAGACCACAAGTTTGAGACCAGAGGCCACCTGCATAACTTAGCAAGACCCTGACTCTAAGTAAAAAATAAAAAAAAGAGGGGAAGCCCAGTGGTACAGCACTTATAATGTATGTACAAGGCCCTGGGTTCAACCCACAAGTACTGCCCCCAAAAACAAGGATCACAGGCTTAAATGTAAACATAAAATTGTAAAAGTTACATAAGAAAATGAGAAAATTTTTGTAACCTTTGATCAGATGAATAATTCTTAAATATCAAATGCAAAGTATAATCCAGGAAAGAATAAATTGATAAATTAGACTGC
>VMDO01004229.1:26261-128750 GCA_007922755.1 Pedetes capensis
GGGGGGTGGGGGCATAGGTCAGTGGTCCAGCAGTTGCAAAGCATGCAGGCGCGAGGCCCTGGGTTCAACCCCCAGAACCGAAAAAAAAAAAAAAAAAAAGAAAGAGTAAGTTTGATAAAGACTTGTAAAATACATGCATATGTCTCAAGACATAGTAATAAGAAAATAAGAAACCAATTAAAAAAACAGGAAACAGATTTGATTAGACACTTCACCAAAGAATAAATATGGAGGTCAAATAGCACATGAAAAGATATTCAACACCAGCAATTATTATGGATATGCAAATTACAGCCACAATGATAAATCACTACACATGTATACATGCTATGTAACACATACATACATTGAAACTACATGTTAACATGGTCAAAATTAAGTCTCATCATACTAAGCATTGGTAACAATATGGAGGAACTAGAACTCTCATATTGAACTAGTAGAAATGTAAAATTTTAAAAAGAACTATGGTAACTTCTTAATAAGTTAAATGTACAGCTATCATATGATTCAGCAACTCCATTTACTCAAAAGCAATGAAAGTCTGTGTCATACTAAAACCTGTACTCCAATATTCAATAGTAGCTTTAAATGTAGTGTTCAACAACTAGAAACAACCTAAACACCTACCGCAAGTGAACTGATAAAAAAAACTGTAGTATATACCTACAATCAACCACTACTCAGCACAAAAAAGAAATGAACTACAGATACATGCTACAGATACTACAGATACAACTGTATCTGTACAACTGTACAGATACAGATACAGATACAGATACAGAACTACAGATACAACAAGGATAACCTCAAATAATTAAGCTCAGAGAATGAAGTCACACAAAAATTAATACATAAAGTATAACTGCACTTAGGCAGAATTCTTGGAAATGCAAACTAATCTCTAGACGCTGAAAACACACTAGAAATTGTCTGGGGACTAGCAGGGAAAGAGAGGAAAAGGAGGTGTACATAAGGGCAAAAAGAAATTTTGGGGCTGATGGATAGTTTATTACCTTGTTTGTGATCAAGATTTACACATGTCAAAACTTGCTGGGCACAGTGGCGCACACTTGTAATCCCAGTGGCTTGGGAGGCAGAAGCACGAGGATCCCAAGTTTGAGACCAGAGTCAGTCTGTGTAATTTGGTGAGACCCTGTTTCAAAAAACTAAAAAAAAAAAAAAAAAAAAAAAAAAAAAAAAAAAAAGAAAAAAAGAATAAAGAAAGAAAGAAAAAAGAAAAAGCTTGCCAAACTCTACACTTTAAATATGTGCAGCATATTTTAAACTAATTATATCTCAATAGGCATCCACAGCCATACTACCCTGGCATCTGATCCCATCTGATCTCAGAGGCTAAGCAGGGTCTTTGGAAAGGAAAATGCCTGGGAATACCAGGTGCTATAAGCTAGAGAGAAGGACCTGGAAGCCCACTCCCAAAACAATCAGCCATTGAAAACCCTATGAATAACACAGAAGCAATGACATAGTTCTGGGTATGGCAAAATATGAGACAGTGTTTCATATGTTGTACACAGGGTGACCAAGAGTAGGACCTGACTTAATGGCACCTAACAACAACATATCTCAATAAAGTGGTTAAAGAAAGAAAAGTAGCTGAAATATGAAAAGATCCACAAAAATTTTATTAAGTTGATCCATAGGAATAATCACAACTATCAAAATTTTAATCTACTACAAATTTGAGCTGCTCTGAATAATCTAAAATAGATATTATTATCTAGCAACACATTGGTTGATAGGCAAGCAACTGGAATATTAAGAAATCTGATCAGACCTCTAATTTAGTCATAAAACTATAATTTGAACTTTAAAATATTTTGATCTGAAATTACAAGTAAACCTTATTAATGAGGAAAAGGTTTATTATTCAGAAATGAGAAGTGCTGGAAACAAGGGCCATTCAGATTAATTCTGGTTGTTGTTGTTGTTAGGAGCCATCAAGTCGAATCTGACTCATAGTGATCCTATGTATAGCGGATTGAAACACTTCCCAAAATCTGTGCCAGGCACATGATCTTTTTTTATGTTTAAGCCCATTGTTGCAGACACTGTGTCAATCCATCTGGTGGAGGGTTTTTCCTTTTTTTTATTGATCTGCCACTCTGCCAAATATGATGTCTTTCTTCAGGGATTGATCTCTCCTGACTACATGTCCAAAATATGTAAGCCCCAGTCTGGCCATTCTTGCTTCCAAGGAGCACTCTGATTGCATTTCTTCTAGGACAGATCTGTTGGTTCTTTTGGCAGTCCATGGTATATTCAATAGCTATCTCCAGCACCATAATTCAAAAGCATCAATTCTTTTCCTGTCTCCCTTGTTCAATGTCCAGCTTTCACAACCACACGATGCAACTAAAAATACCATGGCATGAGTCAGACACACCTTCATCTTCAATGTGATACCTTCATCTTCAATGTGATATCTTTACTTCTCAATACTCTAAAGAGATCTTTTGCCACAGCTTTTCCTAAAGCAATGTGTCTTTTGATTTCTTGACTGCTACTTCTATGGGTGTTGACTACAGAGCCAAGCAAAGCAAAATCTTGGACAACCTCAATCTTTTATCCATTTATTGTGAAGTTGCATACTGACCCGGTTGTAAGGATTTTTGTTTTGTTGCTGTTTAGTCACAACCCATACTGAAGGCTATGATCTTTGATCTTCATCAGTAAATGTTTTAAATCCTCTTCACTTTCAGCAAGCAGAGTTGTGTCATCTGCATAATGCAGGCTGTTAATGAGTCTTCCTCCAATCCTGATGCCACGTTCTTCCTCATAAAGTCCAGCTTCTAGGATTATTTGCTTAGCATATAATTTTAAGAGATATGGTAAAAGTATACAGCCCTGATGCACACCTTTCTCAACTTTAAACCAGGCTGTGTTTCCTTGTTCTATTTGAACAACTGCCTCCTGGTTCATGTACAGATTCCTCATGAGTATAATTAGGTGCTTTGGTATTCCCATTTTCTGAAGTGTTATCCATAATTTGTTATGATCCACATAGTCAAATGCCTTTCCACAGTCAATAAAACATAGACATCTTTCTGATATTCTCTGCTTTTGGCTAATATCCACCTGACATCAGCAGTGATGTTCCTGGTTCTCCGCCCTCTTCAGAATCCTGCTTGATTTTCTGGTAATTCTCTGTCTATATACTGCTGTATGGAAGAAGGACGTGGAAATCCACTCCCAAGGTAATCCGGAAACAATCAGCCATTGAAACCCTGTAAGGGTCGCTATGAGTTGGATACCAACTCAATGGCACTTAACAACAACAACAACATACTGCTGTAGTCATTTTTGAATGATCTTTAGTAAAATTTTGCTTGTGTGTCATATTAATGATACTGTCCGATAGTTTCCACATTCAGTTTGGTCCCCTTTTGTGGGAATAGGCACAAATACGGATCTCTTTCAGTCAGTTGGCCAGGTAGCTGTTTTCCAAATCTGTTCGTATGAACATGTTAACACCTCCAGTGCTGCATCTGTTTGTTGAAACATCTCTATTGGCATCCCATCAATTCCTGGATCCTTGTGTTTTGCCAGTTCTTTCAAGGTGGCTTCCACTTCATCTGTCAATACCATTGGTTCTTCTTCATATGCAACCTCTTGAAATGGTTGGTCATCTACCAATACTTTTTTGTATAATGACTCTTTGTATTCCTTCCATCTTCTTTTGATGTTTTCTGCATTGTTTAATATTTTCCCTGTAAAATCTTTCACTATTGCCACTTGAGGCTTGAATTTTTTCTTTACTTCCTTAAGCTTGAGAAACAGAGTATGTTCTTCCCTTTTGTTTTCCTGCCTCCAACTCTTTGCACATGTCATTATATTTGTTTTTATCTTCTCAAGCTGCCTTTTGAAATCTTTTGTTTAGATCCTTAACTTCATGTCTTCCTTTTACTTTAGCTGTTCAATGTTCAAGGACAAGTTCTAGCATCTCTTTTGACATGTAGTTTGGTCTTTTCTTTTTTTCTTAACTTTTTAATAACCTGTTGCTTTCTTGAATGATATCTTTTATGACATGATACAACTCGTCTTGTCTTCTATCATTTGTGTCTAATGCATTAAACCTATTCTTGAGGTTGTCTCTGAACTCAGGTGGGATATACTCAAGGTCATACCTTCACTCACATATACTTGTTCTAATTTTCTTCAGCTTCACTTTGAACTTGCATATGAGAAGTTGATGGTCTGGTTGATGGTTTTGGTTAGCCTGTATTATTATTATTATTATTATTATTATTATTATTATTATTATTATTATTATACTTAACTTTTTTTGCACTACTCAGGGGTTGAACCCACGGTCTCACACATACTTTGCAAGTGCTCTACCACTGGGATGCATCCCCATCCCTTTTGTTTTTAATTTTTGAGTCAGGGTCTCACTAAATTATATAGGCTATCTCAATCTCAAAACTCCCAATCCTCTTGCCTCCACCTCCTGAGTTGCTGGGATTACAGACATGTGCCACCTTACCCTGCTACCTTGACTCATTTCTGTTAGATTGTGCATAAGCAAAGAGTCATTCAAGGACTCTGCAATCTTTCCTACTCTAAATCCCTATTTCAAAAAGTGGTTGTGAGGAAAGAGAAGCAGCATTTTTTCTGTACATGCATCTAACAGAATCTATTCCCTCCTCTGTTTTTTGTGTATATGACATTATTTTAATTAAGATTTACCCAAACTTTAAGTCACTCATTGGTTATCAAGTGAGCTTCTATGGAAGACAGATTTATACTTACCCTTTTAGAGGATGATTTTGCAATACACAAGTAGTTCTTGAAGTTTTAGAACTAATGGCAGCTCCAATTTATTATTTTCCATTGGTTTTAAATCATTCCTACTGCAATATAACTGGCTGAGAACCCAAAGATGCTTGTGACTAAAATTTATCAGGGAAATTACAGAAGTATGATTTCATCTGCTAAGAATACAATGGTTATGCCTCTCCATTCAGGAAGCCCAGACAAATCCCATTTCCCTAAATGCCTATACCATTATAGCAACATTTACTTTTTATAAAACTTGCATGATTTTAGAGTAAAAATTAATAGCATACCTGTGTTTTGAATTCTAGAATGTTATTTCCTGGATTAATTCTTCCTAGTAATATTAAATCTTTTATCTGCATAGTTTTCTTTTTAGGAGTTATGCTGTGGTTTAGAGGTTTTTTCATATGTTGATGGCCAGACTCAGAGGAAGAAGAGATTTGAGTGTTATTTGCACATGGAACAGCAGAAGTTGTTTTTTTAAAAGATGGTTTCAATTCGTGCATAGTATCAGTGCCTAAGACACAAACACTATGATGTGCCAGGGATTCTGATGGCCCCTCACATGGTTGCTGGGAGCCTGTTTTCCTCTTTCTTCTTTTTGGATCATAATAGGAAAGGTCCTGATCCCAAATAACAGTTGATGGACGGGCATCACTTTGAGAAGGTGCACTTGTGCATTCTGAAATATTTATTGTACCAGTTACAGCAGAAGGACTATTAAATCCATGTGCTTTGGCTATAGTTTTTGTAAGATCATTTTCTTCTTGTGAATATTCTGTTTGAGTAATAAAATCAATAGGTTGGGAGGATTCAGTGACATCTGAATGTCTAGATTTTGATAACTCATCCAAGGTATAATCACTGACATTTTGTTTAGAATTTATCTCATTTCCAGAAAATTCTTCCCTTCTCACTGCTTCTGAATTTAGAAAAATGTTAGTATTCTGGTTATCATTCAAAGTTTCCAGAGGTAACGGAGTTTCTTGTATGCTTCCACAAGCAAGGTTGACAGGAGAAAGTGAACTTAACTGGGGATGCACTGAATTTTCCAGAGTTGTAAGCTCTTGGTTATCCTTTTCACTGGAGATGTCTGAGATGGATGGCAACTTCCTTAAACTAAGACCAGAAAATGATGTGACATTCTTATAGTTTTGTATTTTCAGTCTTATTGTTTTCTGCCTTTTGGCCACAACTAAAAGGTTCTTCTGTCTTATGGCTAAGTTGGCCAGTTGTTCTCTCAGGGCTCCATGCTTAAATGACTCTATAGATACCCTACAGGAAAAAAAAAAAAAAAAGAGGAAATGAATGTAAATACAGTAGAAATTTTCTTTAGCAGTTATTTAGATGTTTGTCATATTGTCTCAATTTTTATCAGCATGAAGTACACAAAAAAATCCATCTTTGCAATGTATTTCCTTTGAGAAGTAACTGACTTAAGGGAAATGAGTCCACCTTTTTAAAAAGATGCAACAATGTCATTATTCACATTTACGTTCATATAATTATCAATTGTGAATCAACTCTGAGAGACACAAAACTTGTATAGTTTATGTAGACATCTACCAGTCTTTTGTTGGAAGGCACGACAGATAGCTTAGGAGGACAACCATTCTTTAAGTGTAAGTTTTGCTTACCTATTTAAAGTAGAAAGGTGTTTTAAGAAGTAAAATTTGGAAGTTAAGCTCCACAAGCTTCGTTACAGAGGAACAAGACTGTTTTGTGAATAATCATACCTCAACTATACTTGAGAAATGTTAGTTCATCAAGTAATTACTACAATTACTGTAATTACTATAATTGTAGTTTGAACCTATTTTGAGACGTTTTCAAGTTGAGAAAGACTACCCAGACAAGCATCATCCTGTGCACCTTCCCCAAAACAAATTTCTCAGGATATTGAGGACTTAGGAAGAGGAAATAGCTCATTACACCTCCACACCTCTGTCTTTTGGTTAAGAACACTTACTCCACACTGACTTTCAGAATATTAAATACTTTGTCTATAGTGACTCTCAAACCTTTTAGCCTCAAGATCTACTTGCACTCCTAAAAATTATCCAGGAACCCACAGGGCTTTTGTTTATATATATATAGATTATATCTAGCAATATTTACTGTTTTAGAAATTAAAGTTGAGAAAAATTTAAAACACAATAATATACAAGGACACATTCTATTAGCCATAACATGGCCTCTGGAAAATTCCACTGTATACTCATGAGTGAATGAGAGCCAATAACATCTTAGTATTATCATTTTAAAAAAGTTTGACTTCACAGACTTCATTAAAATGTTTCAAGGGTCCACCAGGGGTCTCTATATTATGTTTTAAGAGCTGATATTGTAAACAAAAGCAATAATTCAGATATCTTGCCTTTCCTATAAAGGTTTAGAATTGTTGGTACTGAATTCCCAGTAGACTTTGTGTTAAAGGTACTAGCATATGTAGGTAGAAAAAGCAGCAAGAAGAAGAAATTGGATTAGCAAACTGGTAGTATAAAATGCCAGAAGCTGGATAAAATACAAAGAATAATAATACCACACTTAAAACTATGTGAAACAAGGAATCAGGCAAAAACAAAAGTGCTCTCTTTAGATTACCCATACCAAGATTAGAATCTTACAACAATATTATTATGGATTTGCATACCTATTACCCCAATTGATCCAGAACCTTTCAAAATTCCCACTACTGTTCATCACAGAATAATAAAAGGAATATTGAAACTAGAGGACTCTCTAAAGTCCCTTAGAAAACACCCTATAGTCAGTTACTCATCTGTAGGTCATAAAAGCTCAGCTGCTTAATACTGCCAGTAAAACAAGTCAGAAAGTAGAAAGAGACTTATGATACATATTCATTGGAGAGAAAGACAAAATTAAGATAAAAGATACATGAATAAATAAAAATTTAAAAATATTTTTAAATGATTTCAGAAAAACTGAATATGTAATAGAAATCAAATGATTATAAGACAAGAATATAAAGGAAATATTTAGAAAAGATAAATGTGAATACAGAATTGATGGTATATGTATCTAAGTCATGAAAACTAATAAAAATGCTTAGATATAAAACAAATATAACTTTTTTCTCAAAAAAGAATGAGAAGAGGCATATAACCAAAACTGAAAGGATAAAACTGCTTAAAGACCCTGAGAAACTGAAAATATACAAAAGCACAATATTAATCAGCTGATGAATCAATTGCTTTAGAAGGACATTTGTGATAGCAAAAAGAAAAATTTTTTAATGTAGAAAATTTGAGCGTGCTAAGGAAAGAAACTTATCTCTGTGATTCAGGACCAGAAAACCTTCCATAAAATTCTTCACTGCAGACAACATTTTAGGATATTAAAATGTTCTTCTCTGAATATTTTAAGGAATAAAGTAGAAAAATGTGTTTCTGGGAAGTACAATCCTCATGGAGGTAACAAACAACTTCATGAAATCATTGTTTGGTGCTAAGCAATGTTTGTGTTCTTGAGAAATTCTAGACCTAACTATTTCTGCTAGCCAGCCTTCTATTACTGTAACAAATACTTGAAATAAATCAACTTATAAAAAGAAAAGGGTTATTTGGGGTCACAGTGTTAGGAATTTCAGTCCATGGTCAGTTGGCCTCAGTGCTTTGGGCCTGTGGTAAGGCAGTAAATCATGGTGGGGGTGTGGGGTAGAACAAAGTCATTCATGTTCAGGATGCAAAAGAGAGGAAGAGGAAGGGCCTAGGGTTGTACTATCCCCTTTGAGCCCTGGCTCCCAATAACTGGAAGACCTCTCACTAAGCTCCACTTCAAAGTTTCTACCACTTCCTAATAGTGCCAAGCTGAAGACTAAGTTTTTAACACAAGGCCATTTCGAGAACATTCCACATCCAAACTATGGACTATTGTAGCTAAAAATGGATAAATTCTAGCAACTCTGAAGTACTCCCATTTTTTTTTTTCACTCACCTGTATTTTTTGGCCAGATCATCCC
The DNA here is from genome assembly GCA_007922755.1 of Pedetes capensis. Taxonomy (NCBI): domain Eukaryota; kingdom Metazoa; phylum Chordata; class Mammalia; order Rodentia; family Pedetidae; genus Pedetes; species Pedetes capensis. The sequence goes on from VMDO01004229.1 coordinate 35,044, forward strand.
TTTCCGCTTTCTGTTTAGCAAGTACATTATCCATAACTTCTTTTATCTCTAACATCTTTTCAATGTATTGTTCTAGAAACATGGTAAGAAAATTCAAAGTCAGTAAATTGAAGGGTGGTTTGTGTTGTTAGGTGCTGTTGTGTTCAGCTCACAGATGACCCTCATAGGGTTTTCAATGGCTGATTGTTTCAGACTTGCCTACGGAGTGGATTGCCATGTCTTTCTCCTATTTTTTGTGGTGCGGGGGATCAAATCTGTGACCTCAGAGATTGCAGAGCAGTACTCTACCAACCAAGCTAAACCCTAGCCCCAAATGAAAGGGTTGCTTTGCTTGCTAGGTGTTGTCTAGTCAGGTCCAACTCATAGTGACCCTATGTACAAAAGAATGAAAACTCCTCAACACTGTGCCATGTCTGGCACTACTGTCAATGATTCTTTGCTATTCATAGAGTTTTCAATGGTGAGTTATTTTGGGAGTGGATTGCCACATCCTTCTCCCTACTCTGCAGCACCTGGTATTTCCAGGAAGTCTCCCATCCAAGGACTAGCCAGGCTGACACTGCTTAGATTCCTAGATAAGGCAGGATCAGATGCTTAATTGAAGGGTAGAAAATGTTAAATCTGGCCATTCAGGTTTAGTCCTACTGTTAATTTTAAAAAGCCATTATTCCTGACCCAAGTCCCCAATATTAGTGACCCAGATATCTAAGTCAAGGCTTATTCAGTTATGTAATATTAAGGAAATGCCTTCAGGCATACAGGCAAGAACCCTGTTACAAAGAAAGAGTTGTTGTTGTTAGGTGCCTTGGAGTCAGTATCTGACTCATAGCAACCCTGTGTACAACAGGTGAAACACTATTGTCAGTGCTTCTGTGCTGTTCATAGGGTTTTCAATGGCGGATTGACTTTTGGGAGTGGGTTGTCTGGTCCTTCTCCAAAAGAAAGAGTAGACCAGCCTAAATTCTAATTCTGCTGCTCCACTGACTAAGTTTTTGGAGCCTAGATTAGTTATATGGCCTTTATGATCAGCTTTTCTTTTCTTTATTTAATAAAATGGCCAACTATTTAACTAAATAAAAAAGTCAATATAGTTTTCAAATTTTTGAATTTGCCAAAGGCTATCTGCACACTAATTTTCAGAAGCATGTCAACTTCACAAAGCAAGGTATTCCCAACAACTGTAAAGCAGACCATGTATAGTGAAAACACAGGGCTGGAGATGCAGAGTCTACAACAGTAAGAACTCCCTGATGTCAAGGTATTACCTTTATTATTTCTAGAATAAAGGATGTGCTTTCTGAAAAGAAAAAAATGTTCACATATCTTTCAGATCAAGATGGGAAGCAATGTTCAGATTTCAGTCTTTGCACAAAGACTGTGATATTATAACAATCATTTCCAAAGCATTAAGTCTAGTGAAAGATCAAAGCTGTTTTCTTTTTATCCTTTAAGTATTTCATTTTTCTTCAATCACAATTTCAAAGATAATTTCACTAATTCACTTTTAACTTTGTTTAATGATCTTTGACACGTAGCATATCAATCAGGATATAGATCAAAAGAAATATCTTTATATGCATTTAAAGTCTTTGGCCTTTGACCTCAAGAAACTCACACTAATGATGGAGAAAGTGACTAGAGAGGGAGAGAAATAAAAAATATCAAAGGAAAACATCTATCACAGTACTACTTATGATAGTTAAGACTGGCAACAATCTCACTATGGAAAATAATTAGTAAATAAATATGAAAGTAATTATTAATAAGTCATGGCGACTGTTACATGGGAAACCATATAGCCATTTAGATTAGATTTTAATAAGCTAGGAAAATTCTTTGTAACATTAAGTAAAAAATGAGGACATAAAATTATACTTGCAATATAGTCACGAGTATGTTAAGGAAAAAACAGGAAGCTGGGCACCGTAGTACACAAATAAAGTCCCAGTGACTTGGAAAGCTGAGGAAGGAGGATCACAGGTTTTAGACCAGAGGCAACCTGCACAACTTAGCAAGACCCTGTCTCAAAATAAAAAACAAAAAGGGGGCTAGGCATGCAGCTCAGTGGTGGAGTGCTTGCTTAGCATGCATCAGGCCCTAGATTCAATCTCCAGAACTGAAAACAAAAAACAAAAACAAAAAACAAAAGAAAAGAAAAATAGAGAGAAAAGTAGAGAAAATAATCTAGCAAAATATGCTTGTGATTGTGTGGTAAAATTATGGTTGATTTTTCTTTCTGCTTTTCTATATTTACTATATTTATTTTTACTTAACATCTAAAATTGTACAAACTTATGGGGTAATGTGTTTTGTACATGTGTACATTGTGTAGTTTTCCAATCAGAATAAATATATCTATGTCTTCAAACACAGATCTGTGAAATGAAGACAGTAAAGGAAGAAAGGTATTTCGTCTATTAGAATTGTTTACTTTGGGGGCCTGAGAACATAATTCAGTGACATAGTGCTTGTTTAGCATGCATGTCACTCTGGGTTTTATTCCTCAGCACAGAAGAAAAAATATTACTTTAAAAAATATAAACAGAATGCATTAACATTGTAAAATCTTCTCAAACAATTTGTTTACAATTTGTATTCACTCCCCTGTTTCTCCACTACTTTACTCCATAAAGGAGATTGCTTTTAATATTTGAAGTGGATATGCATATGTATGTGAGAAATTTGTTTTATATGTTCAGTTGCCTTAAATATTTGTACTAAATATAATTATATATGTACTGAGAAATTAGAATAATGTTCACCAGTTCTTTGTACAATAGTGTACTTAAATGACATCTACATGACTCTACACAAAAGTGACACCCAAAGTCACTTATAAATCTTACAAACTTATAAATACAATAACTAGTCAAATTTTTCAACTTTCTTCCTTTGCTTCCAAAATAAAGGCATCTTGACTTTCCCCTCACCATATATCCATAGAATTTATATGTAAGTGTGGATTATGTCCAAATCTAAACTGGGTAGGAAACTGAAAGACTTATGAATATATTGTATTTCTTTTAAGCCACTTGCTATTCATTTTATTTTTGGATTTGTTTCTTAAGGCTTTTGCTGAAGTTTTGGGACCAACGCACATTATTCTGGATAATTTGGTCTAAGAAGATTAGTGGTGGAAAATGATATGAGGTCCACAGTTGGAATTTGTACAACAATCTTCCTTTGTAAATTAAATGGTTTAGTAAGTATAGACTAAGTATCTCCAGGATAGTTACTTCCATAATACAGTGACTAAGGATTAACTTTACAAAATGATGCATATTCTGACAAAGAAAAATGTATAAAATCATTAAAAATTCAGATATAAATATGTTTAGCAGATTTGATATTGCTTATTAAAAATCATTAAAAATATCTACATGCCCTGCCTATAGGACCTCTAAATAAATTTTAAATTGCAGGTAAAAATAACATCACAGTAACCTAAAATATTCTGCATGTTTCTATAAGAAAGAATATAAAGGTATTTTACAGGTAGCTTCATACTATGTACTTATTTATCAAAGAGACAATATTAAATTAATGAATGATACATTAGAAAGAACCTAGAAATTGTCCTAATATGTATAAGATTTGAATATAGGAAAATAATAAGGTATTACAAAACAATGAAGATGAGAAAAACTACAAGTAAGGATGAGTAAATGGAGTAGTAATGTGGGAAAACTATTATTATACATATATACAGAAAGGAGATTTCAGATTAATCATACATTAAAATGTTTAGGGAAAGTCCTGTGTAAGAGCTCAGACATGTAATCTCAGCAACTTTGGAGGCAGAGGAAGGAGGCTTACAGGTTTGAGGCCATAGGTATCCTGTGTAACTTAGCAAGACTGTGTCTCAAGATAAAAAATAGAAATAGGCTAGGGATGCAACCAGGTGGTAGAGCACTTGTAAAGCAGAGCACTTGCAAAGTAGTGGGTTCAACTTCCAATTGTTCTTGTTATTAGGTGCCATCAAGTTGGGTCCACCTCATAGCAACCCTATCTATGTATAACAGAATGAAACAATTCCTGACAATGTGTCAGGCGTACAATCTTTTCTATGTTTAAGCCATTGTTGCAGATACTGTATCAATACATCTAGTTGAGGGGGTCTTCCTCTTCCTCATTTACCCACCACTCTTCCAAACATGATGTCCTTGTTTAGGGATTGGTCCGTCAGGCCAAAGTGTCCAAAATACTTAACAGGCAGTCTAGCCATCCTTGCTTCCAAGTAGCACTCTGATTGCACTTCTTCTAGGACAGATCTGTTAGTTATTTTGGCAGCCCACGGTATATTCAATATTCATTTCCAGCATCATAATTAAAAAGCATCAATTCTTCAGTCTCCCTTATTCAACATCCAACTTTCAGAAGCATATTATGCAACTAAAAATAAAATGGCCTGAGTCAGACAGATCTTTGTCTTCAGGGTGACATCTTTACTTTTCAACACTTTAAAGAGATGCAACAGCTTTTCTCAATGCAATGTGTGTTTTGATTTCTTGACTGCTGCTTTCATGGGTGTTGACTGTGGAACCAAATAAAGCAAAATCTTGGACAACTTCACTCTTTTCTCCATATCTTGAAGTTGCTTACTGACCAAGTAAGATTTTTGTTTTCTTGATGTTAAGACACATCCATACTGAAAGCTGTGTTCTTTGATTCATCAGCAAATGTTTCAAATCCTCTTTAGTTCCAGCAAGCAAAGTTGTATCATCTACATAATACAGGTTATTAATAAATCTTCCCCTAATCCTGATGCCATATTCTTCTTCAAAGTATCCAGTCTCATGAATTATTTGCTCAGCATAGAAATTGAAGAGGTACAGTGAAAGGATACAGCCCTGATGCACAACTTTCATCTTAACTTTAAACCAGGCAGTGTTTCCTTGTTTTACAACTGCTTCCGGTCTATGTAAAGATTCCGCATGAGTATAATTAAGCACTCTGGTATTCCCATTCTTCACAATGTTGTCAATAATTTGTTGTGGTCCAAACAGTCAAATGCCTTTGCATACTCAATAAAACATAAATAGACATCTTTCTGATATTCTCTGCTTTAGGCCAATATCCATCTGACATCAGCAATGGCTCCATGCCCTCTTCTGAATCTGGTTTGATTTCCCATTAGTTCCCAGTCAATATACTGCTGCAGTCATTTTGAATGGTCCTTAGCAAAATTTTACTTGTGTGAGGTATTAATGATATCATATAATCTCCACATTCAGTTGGATCCCCTTTCTTGGGAATAGGCACAATTGTGGAACTCCTCCAGTCAGTTGACCAGGCAGCTGTTTCCCAAATCTCTTGGCATAAATAAGTGAGTGCCTCCAGTGCTACATCTGTTGAAACATCTCTATTGGTATTCCATCAGTTCTTGGAGCCTTGTGTTTCACTGGTTCCCTCAAAGCAGCTTCCACTTCTTCCATCAGTACCATGGGTTCTTGATCATATTCAGCCTCTTGAAATGGTTAGTTATCCATCAATTCTTTTTGGGATAATGACCCTGTGTATTCCTTCCATCTTCTTTGATGTTTCCTATGTCATTTAGTACTTTACTCTAGAATCCTTCCCTAATGCCACTAGAGGCTTAATTTTTTTCTTCAATTCTTTAAGCTTGAGAAAAACAGATCATGTTCTTCCCTTCTGATTTCTATCTCCAGTTCTTTGCATATGTCATTATAATATTTGATTTTGCCTTCTTGAGCTGCCCTTTGAAATCTTGTTTAATTCTTCAACTTTGTCATGTCTTCCTTTTACTTTACCTGCTCAACATTCAAGGGCAAGTTTCCAAGTCTCTTATGACATATAATTGTCCATATTTCATACACTTGTTCTAATATTCTTCAGTTTCAGTTTGAGCCTGCATATGAGCAGCTGATGGTTTGATCCACAATCAGCATCTGGTCTTGTTCTGACATTTGATATTGAGCTTTTCCATCATCTCCTTCCACAAATACAGGCAATTTCATTCCTGTATGCTCCATCTTGTGAATTCTATGTGTATGTTTATGTTGATGAAAAAAATGTATTTGCAATGAAATACATTTTGTTATGTTGGTGAAAAAAAAATGTACTTGCAATGAAAAGGTCATTGGTCTGACAAAATTCTATCATGCGATCTCCAGCAACATTTCTGTTACCAAGGGCATATTTTCCAACTACTGAGTCTTCTTCTTTATTTCCAACTTTTGCATTACACTCACAAGAAATTATCAGTGTACTCTGATTGCATGTTCAATCAACTTCAGACTGCAGAAGCTGGTAAAAATCTTTTCTTTCTTCATTTGTGGCCTTTTGGTGCATTGTAAATTTGAAAAGTAGTCATATTAACTGGCCTTGCTTGTAGGCATGTTGACACTATTCCATCACTAATAGCATTGTACTTCAGAACAGATCTGGAGATTGTCTTTTTTGATGGTGAATAGAACCCTACTTCTCTTTAGGTTGTTATTCCTGGCATAGTATGGATTGCACCTCATCATCAAGAAATCAAAAATCTTTACAAAATTGGATCAGTATTCAACTTCATGATTAATGTAGAAAAGACTGAGGTTGTCCAAGATTTTGGTTTACTTGGTTCTATAATCAACGACAATGGAAAGAATGCTAAATAAACCAGAACATGCCTTCCAGTGGGAAAAACTATTGCAAAAGACCTCTTTAAAGTGTTAAAAAGTAAACATGTCACATTTAAGATGAAGGTGTACCTGATTCATGCCATGGTATTTTCATTTGCATCATACAGTTGTGAAAATCAGATAGTGAATAAGGGAGACAGGAGAAGAATTGATGCCTTTGAATTATGGTGCTGGAGACGAATACTGAATATACCATGGACTACCAAAAGAACCAACAGATCCATCCTAAAGGAAGTACAACCAGATGCTCCTTGGAAGCAAGGATTGTTAGACTATGTCTTATATATTTAGGACATGTTGTCATGAGGGACCAATCACTAAAAGAAGGACATCATGTTTGGGAGAGTAGCAGGTCAACAAAGAAAAGGAAGACTTTCAACTAGATGTATTAACATAGTGGCTGCAATAATGGACTTAAACATAAAACAAGATCGTGTGCATGGCACATTGTTGGGAGTGTTTCATTCTGTTGTTCAGAGGGTCACTATGAGTCGGACCCAACATACCATAGAGACACTTACACTTCCGTGTTTATTGTAGCGCCGTTCACAATAGCCAAGACATGGAATCAGCCCAGATGTACATCCACAGTTGAATGGATTTAAAAATTGTGGCATATATTCACAATGGAATTTTACTCAGCCATAAAGAAAAATGTAATTATGCTATTTTTTAAAGAGTGAAGCAGTTTAAAGTTCATTAGGTAAAGTTAAGGGATGGTAGGTGCTTCACAGTGAAGTACGGGCACAGAGAGAGAGAGAGAGAGAGAGAGAGAGAGGGAGGGAGGGCGAGCGAGCGCTCGCGCACTAAGAAAAATCATAGTATATGTCCAAGACATGGATGTGGGCTTCTTGAGAGAGAGAAGAGATGAAATTATGTCATTTGCAGGAAAATGAATGGAACTAGAGACCATCATATTAAACTAAATAAGCCAGACTCAAAAGAAAATACATGTTAACTCTCATATGTGGAATCTAAATTTGAAAAATGAAATAAAATAAATAAAAACACCTATCTGGATGGAGGGGCTGAGATTTGGCTCAGTTGGTAGAGCACTGTGCTGCAGTCTCTGCGGTCCCGAGTTCAATTTCCAGCACTGCAAAAAATGGGAGAAGGACCTGGCAATCCACTCCCGAGGCAATCCTGAAATAGTCAGCCATTGAAAACCCTAGAGGGTCACTATGAGTCAGATACTGACTTGACAGCACCTAACAACAACAACAATCTGGATGGAGGAGGGGAATAATAGGAGAGATGAAAGAACAACAGGGGAGTAATGAGGGAGTGAATAAGACCAAAGTATACAATATAATTGTAGGAAAATGCCATAATAAGACTCATTATATTGTATACTAATTAAAATTTAAAAAACAAAACAAAACCACTAGCATACATTACAAATAAGAGCTCGAGTGGCTGAAAAGTATTTGTAACAGTTATAGTGGAAAAGGAGTCAGTCACTTTATTATATAACCAGACTCCAATAGATGAATAAATAAAGAATTGAAACAGTCAATTCACCAAGTGGGAAATAAAATTAGTGAAAAAGTACCACTAAAAATCAACAAGGCAAATGAAAATATGTGGCCCTTATAAAATTAAATTAGTATGGTTACTTTAAATGAAAATACTAATATTACTAGCAGTATACACAAAAACAAACACTAAAGTATGTTGGTGGAATTGAAAATTATAATACATCAGGAAATCAATTTGTTAGTATAAATCAATAGATTTTTAAATGTTTATATAATTAATTTGGCCCAATAATTCCAACTCTGTTCATCTTTCCTAAGAAAATAATTGTAAATCAGGAAAATTGTTACATGTTGTAGCATAACACCAAAAAAGGGAAATAATCTAAATGTTCCACAAAAAGGGAAAAACTTAGTAAACTGTAAATACTTGGTTGAATAGGATACAATGTATCCTATTGAATAGGATACTATGTAACCAATATGAATGATGGCTATGGGAAAAAGGAACGCAGAAATGACACATCTAGCATGAGCAAAACTATGTTTTAAATGGTTTTTCCGAGGTTTGTCTAATAAGACAAAAAAATTCTGGAGCTAACTACACCAAAATATTGTGGTAGTACAAAAGGTAATTTTAGTATTTTTCCTTCTTTGTTCTTTTTGGAGTGTATCTATCTATGTGTCTTTCATAGTGAAAAAATTACAAAATTATCCTAGATGTTTATATTATAAATTCTAAATAAAATATATACTAACTGGACATTTGTTTGAGAATATGAATTATTTTACTTTATTGTCCTCAAAACATAACATTTTAGGCCAGGAAAAAAGTAGAATGGATATATGTTAAAAGGAAATTATTTTTTTCAAAAGGCTATGCAAATGTAAATTAGGATAACAGATGAACAGTTGTATACTGCTACATAAAAGATTGATGAGATACTTTAAATTATTTTACTTTTAATTAAGTTATAAATATTTGAATTTATCAGGACTACATATTTATATTAACTTTTAATTATAATTCCTGGCACCTTAAATACACTTATGTAAAAAAGACTACTTTTCCAGCCATTGTGAGCTTTGAAATAAACATGTACGTTAAGGTGATGAGCAATGATAGCAATGACCCTGCTTATCTTAAATAACCATAATTTGGTATGAATACATATTTACCTGCATCTTCATTATTTCTTATTTCAAATTTTAATAAATTTTCTTGTTTTTCTTCTATGTCTTGTAGAATGGCACTGACGGTTTGATGCTATCAGATTAAAATATTAGAAACTTTATTATAAAACAGTAGATATGCTCCCTGATATGCTACTAAGAAACACACAGTAAATAATATGCTACAAAAATGCTAATTTCTCTTTATGCTCAAAATGTATTTATTTTTTGGGGGGGTAACCTTAATTGAATGAATGTTGCAGATTTGGAAACAAGTAAATTTTAAAATAAATTATGTGGTGGATTTCCTAGAAAATAGAATTTAAGAGTAGCAACCATATGTTGTTGTTGTTGTTAGGTGCCGTTGAGTCGGTATCCAACTCATAGAGACCCTCTGTACAACAGGGGAAACACTATTGTCAGTGCTTATCTGCTGTTCATAGGGTTTTCAATGGCAGATTGATTTTTGGGAGGGGGTTGCCAGGTCCTTCTCCCAAGCCTACAGCTTCTGGTGTTCCCAGGCGGTCTCCCATCCAGGTACTAACCAGGCCCGACCCTGCTTAGCTTCTGAGATGTGGCATGATCGGATGCCACAGGGCTACATCTGCAGGCAGCAACCATATAGGGAATCATAATTTCTTACTGACTTCTGTTTAATTATAGGCATTGGAGATAAACACACACACACACACACAGCCCATGATATTTAAAGATCACATATATGGCTAGGTGCTATGGCACATGCTTGTGATCCCAGAAATCTGGGAGGCTGAGGCAGGAGGATACAAGTTTTAGGCCAGAGGCAGCCTGTGCAACTTAGTGAGACAAAAAGGGGCTTCTTGTTGTTGTTGTTAGGTGCCGTCGAGTCGGTATCCGACTCATAGCAACCCTCTGTACAACAGGGGAAACACTATAGTCAGTGCTTCTCTGCTGTTCATAGGGTTTTCAATGGCAGATTGATTTTTGGGAGGAGGTTGCCAGGTCCTTCTCCCAGCCTACAACTTCTGGTGTTCCCAGGTGGTCTCCCATCCAGGTACTAACCAGGCCTGACCCTGCTTAGCTTCCGAGATCTGACGGGATCGGATGCCACAGGGCTATAGCTGCAGGCTAAAAAAAAAGGGGGGGCTAAAGGTGTAATAAAGCACCTCCCCAGCATGCATGAGGGCCTGGGTTCAATGCCATCCCCCCCAGTACAGCAATAAAATAAATAAAATAAAATCATATACATGCACCAAGTTTAAGGCTTTATGACTATTGTCACATACTATTAAAATCTCACACATAATCTTAGAAATACAAAATACCACTCTCAAAAGTTTATAAAGAAGGTTTAATTACTGGCATTAGTAGTAATCTTCCTGCCTGGAATGCCTTTAATTCACTCTTAATAAATATTGGTTATTATTATTATATAAAACCCATCTCATACACAAAATCTCTGACTAATCTAATCCAAACTGATTTCTCTTTTTCAGAATTAAGAATTTAAGAGCTACATAATTTAGCATTATATGTATAATTCCTAATATATCATATTTCCTCCTTAAGATAATAAAGTATTAGGAACATGGTTTTTATTCTTGTGTATGCTTTCGACATTTCTGGATATTATAGTTATCTCTCAATAAATGATGACTGATGGATATTCTTTCATAAATTCTCAATACACATTCATTTTTGAAATGTGTAGGTCCTCAAAGCACTCTGAAATATGTTGCTCTGAAATTTTACTAACTTTACTCTAATTTATTTACATCTAATTATTTGGTAAAGCAATCCCAATGTCATCATTTATTAAATGTACCCAAATGAATCCATAAATATGAATGTGTAAAGCAAAAAACCAAAAAACCCAAAGTTTACTTCTTTATACAGTGAATGGCTTATGGTTATAAAGGCAAACAAAAGGCCTAAACTTTTGTTTAGGCTAAGCCTCTACCTACAGGATAGGGTAAAGAAAATATCTTTTACTGACAACTTTCTTTTCAGTGTTGTTCACATTGTAGATGTACTCAATATTGGCCACAATAGGCCCAGATTTATTAAAAATATTTCACTGAGGATTCTACCTTGCTTAAAGTTTTGTTTGCTTTTTTTTTCCAGTACTAAGCATTGAGCCCAGGGCTTCATACATGGTAAGCAAGCACTCCACCTCTGAGCCACACCACTAGCCCTTTTTATTTTTTATGAGACAAGGTCTTGCTAAGCTGAGCAGGCTGTAAATCTAGGTGTAAAGGAGAGCAGCTAATCCATAGTTCTGTATTCAGTGTAGATGATTGAGAATTAACTATATACAATATCATCTTGGCTCTTCTGTTTAATTATGCTATTTTATTATGACAAACATTAACTTCAAACCTGCATGTCCTTAAAGTGGAAAGAGTGCTCTCAATAGCTAATGGTTGGCTGGCCCAAAGAATAGCATTTTCTATACTAAAGAATAAAAGAATTTCAATTTTACCTACCACAAGAAGGCTTTCTCTCTTTTTTGGTTGGTGTGAAGGTGAAGGTGGATCAACAGTTTTATCATCATCACAAAAACACCGTCTATATCTTTTTGACTGAACAGCAGGAATTTGTACTTAAAAAAATAAAATTAGAAAATAAAACAACAATGTTCAAAAATTTAGCTTCATTTTTATCAGTTTTAATGGTGACAGTGATGGGAAAGACAAATTTACAATAATTATGACATCTTAATATTAGGTAATGTCTCATGTTGTTATTAGTTGACTAATCACAGATAACATTTACTAAGCATTTATCACATACTATGTGGCAAACACTTTCTTTTTTCTTTTTTTTATTAGAAATTTTTAATGTACAACTTAATGTGTTTCATTCTGACATGTATTTCATTGTGACATTTCCATATGTGTTTCATTGTACATTGCTCACATAACTTCCTCCTTACCTTTGCATGCCCCTCCCCCATCTCCTGCTACCCCACCAATGGCCTCCTTTCTACTTGTATGTCTTTTTGTGGGAATATTTATCTATACACATGCATCCCAATTTTAAGTCCAAACTTTTTTCTATAGTGACCTATCTTTTTACATTCTCAGCAATGTTACGAGTACTCTAGTCTGTTTGCATTATTGCCATTCTTTGGTGTCACTGATATTATTATTATTATTATTATTATTATTATTATTATTTCCTAAAGTATTAAAGTTGGGCTGTTTACTTTGACGTTGATCTCTCTCTCATTCCTTTCTCCTCGTTGGCCCTCCTCCCCCTCCCATTTTCTCCCATCATTGCTTCCTTTTGCTAGATCTCTCCCTCCTTTCCACTCCTTAAATTGTCCCTTCTCTGCTAAGTTTACGTGAGCTTTTTATTATGTTCAAATTTATGTATAGGACTTTTTTCATTCTTTTAAGTTTGATTCAGCTTCCACATGTGAGTGAGAACATGTATTTCTCTTTTTTGGCTTATGTTTGTTCATTTAAGATAATTTTCTTCAGTTCCATCTATTTTGCTGCATATGACACCATTTCATTTTGTTTTGATTGCTGAGTAGTATTCCATTATGTGTATGTACCATAATTTTTTTATCCACTTTTTCTGTTGATGGACACTTTAGTTGATTCCATATCCTTGCTGTTGTGAAAAGTGCTGCATTGAACATGGAGATGCAGGTGTCTCTGTGATATGATGACTTGTGTCCCTTTGGGTATATTCACAATAGTGGTATAGCTGGGTCATATGGTAGATCTATTTTTAGTTTTCTGAGGTACCTCCATGTTGATTTCCACAGTGGCTGAACCAATTTACAACTCCACCAGCAGTGTAAGAGGGTTCCCTTTTCTCCATAGCCTCACCAGCATTTGTTGTTATTTGTTTTATATATCTTGGCCATTCTTACTGGTGTAAGGTGGAATCTCAGAGTTATTTTGATTTGCATTTCCCTAATGGCTAGGGATACTGAGCATCTTCTCATGTGTTTCATGGCCTTAAGAGCTTCTTCATTTGAAAACTGTCTATTCAGTTCCTTTGCCCACTGTGTTTTGGGTTATTTGTTTTCCTGGGAATTGCTTTCTTGAGTTCTTTATAAATTCTAGAAATTAGTCCTTTGTCTGATGTATAGGATGTAAAGATTTTTTCCCATTCAGTAGGGACTTCCTTGACTTTCTTGATTGTTTCCTTTTTTTGTACAGAAGCTTTTTAATTTCATGTAATCCCATTTATCTATTCTTGTTGTGACTTCTTAAGCAAATGGAGTCCTATTAAGGAAATGTTTTCTTATGCCTATATGTTCGAGCGTATTGCCTATCTTTTCTTCTATTAAAGCTTCTGGTTTTATGTTGAGGTCTTTTATACATTTTGAGTTAACTCTTGTACATATTGAGAGGTGTGAGTCAGTTTTCATTTTTCTGCAAGCAGATATCCATGTTTCCAAGCACCATTTATTGAAAAGGCTATCCTTTCTCCACTGTGGCAAACACTTTCATGAATCATCTTATTTGATCTTTTTTGAAGTAGGGAGTTTATTACACCCATTTTATAGAAAAAATGGTAAGCCTTCAGAAAAAAAGCCTTCAGATTGTCCAATGTCACAGTTAGTATTGAAACTAGATCTTATCTGACTCCAAGTTCATGCTTTTAATCACTATTACTATGATTCATTGCTCTGTAGAACTTTCTTGGATCTTTCTTCTATTATGGATTCCACTTCTCTGTATTATCATCTGGTCTATAGCTCTCATCTCTCTGGGGTCCCCAACTAAGGGAGTGTACACACAACTAACAACAGGTGTGGGAACAGATATAGCAATTGATAACAGTGTCCAAATAATTACACATGCAAGATTTCTCTGGATGCTGAGCTCAGCTAAACCATGGAAACTGAACCTTCAGATTTGGCTACAGAGAGGGAGGAAGCAATCACTGGGTTTCTAAGAAAAACCATGGCCCTACAGCTTTACTATATTGCGGCACGAAATGAAAGAGAAAACTACTAGCAGTCTTGATCTTAACCTACATGTGACCTAGCTCACTAGTAAAATACTACAGAATAAACATCCTTGGTTCTAACACATTGTATCAGTAATTCTTCTCTTGAAAATCAACAGTTGGTGAGAAGATTGGTAGGCTAAGGGAAGTATGTGATCTCATCTCAGTATTCTTCCTCAAAGCAAGGGCAGATATGTTCCTCAGTTTCATTTTCTATAAATCTTGTCTCAACCATGAAGGAAAAGGAACAACTCCCTTTCTCAACACTTAATAAAATGCAACTATTGCTAAAAAAAAAAAAAAAAAAGTGGGAGAAGGATGTGGCAATCAACTCCCAAGGCAATCCCAAAACAGCCATTGAAAACCCTCTGAGGGTCACTATGAGTCGGATACTACTCGATGGCACCTAACAACAATGCAATTGTAAAAAAAGATATTCATAAAATTTTTCCCAGATAAACATTCCATTGAAATGTTCTTTTCACTTTAATATATATTATATATATACACAAGTATATTTGCTTGATAAATTAATATTCCAGTATTAGAATATTAAATTCTGGAAAAGTTGGCATGAGTCTAACTAATGTATGAATGATTACAAATTCTGAAGAAATAAAATCTTAGTTGCAAAGACTTAAGTATAATGTAACCCTTTTCAAGCTCCACTCCAAGTAAACTGATTCATCTGGTTTCAATTATGTGTCTACCTCAAACCAAAAGAGAGTGAGATTAATGTTTAATGAATGATACTTATTTCATTTCAGTAACTCCAATCCAATAGGATCATATGGGGTTGGGGATATAGCTCAATGGTAGAGTGCTTGCCTAGCATACACAAGGCCCTGGCTTTAGTCCCCAGCAGAAAAAAAAAAAAAAAAGAAGTAGGATGAGGGTGGGGAGGAGGGAAGAAGGAAGTAGGAAGAAGAAGAAGGACGAGGAGAAGGAGAAGGAGAAGGAGAAGAAGAAGAAGAGGAAGAGGAGTAGAAAGAAGGAGGAGGAGGAGGAGAAACTAGTATGACCTATGAGTTAAATGAAACTTGAAAATGCTAATCTAAAAATAAACAAATATAAAATAAAAAATAAACAAATATAAAATAGCAAGTAATGCTGACATACATACCAGTGACTGTAGCATTACTCTCATCTGTATTATTGGTCTCAATAGCACCATAAGATTTTAGCAGCCCTTTCAGTTTTTCATCATCTGCTTTATCCAAAGCAGTCTTCTGGTTTTGATCTTTCTGATTAGGGTTTGCTCCATGTTGTAGTAGTATCTCAGCTGCCTATAAGGTAGATTTTCAAAGTTAGTTCTGTAGCATCTGCTTTTATCTCAAGACATCACTAACAAGCACTTTAACTTATCAAAAATGTTTTCAAACTATGGTCAAGAAAAACTTTGATTAAATTTGATATAGCAACAGCTAGCTGATCCATTGGGTTGTCCTGACTAGCCCTCACAAGAGAATCCAAAAACATGGTAACACAAGGTACAATATGCTGCCTTCACTGCAGAGTTAGACATAGATAGGTTTACTTCTAGACCACTTCTGCGCGGTAGAATTTTCTGCAATAATGTTCTATATTTGCTCTGTTGTATACAGCAGCTGCTAGTCACTGCTGAGCATCTGAAATGTGGCTAATGTGAATAAAGAACTGATATTTTTAATTAAATTAATTTAAATTTAAATAGAAAAATGTGTCTCACAGTTATCATATTGGACAACACAGGTCAAGTGGCTGTCCAGATTCAGCTACTTGCATGCAAATGTAGAATCAGTGATACCATTTTTAACAGACCCCCTTGTCCTTCCCCAAGCTGCTGAAGGATCGGTAAAGAAGAGGGCAAGATTCACTTAGGGAATATATCACAAACTGCACTATAGATTCCCATTAGACTTAGTTGAATGAAGTTCTATTTGAACTATATTTCAGGTAAATTAACATAGCCACCTAAAATGCATTCTAATATTTTCCCTATGGTAATATATGTCCTAAATACCAGTAAATATTTATATTCACAGAATACCGAAGATACAGGGAGAATTTAGAAATAATCTACTCCATGGGTGTGGTGGTATAAGCCTGTAATCCCAGAGGCTCGGGAGGCGGAGAGGCAGGAGGATCACAAGTTCAAGACCAGAGGCAGTCCGCGTAATTTAGTGAGACCCTGTGTCAAAAAGTAAAAAAATGGGCTGTGGGTGCAGCTCAGTGGTACAGCACTTGCAAAGCATGCAAGTGCAAGGCCCTGGGTCCAACCCCGAGTACCACAAAAAAAAAAAAAAAAAAAAAAAGGAAAAGGAAATCATCTACTCCAACCCTGTTGTGTTTCAAGTATAAAATGTCCCCCATGGGCTCATGTACTTAAATCCTGGTCTCCAGCTGGTGGCACTGTTTTGCAAGGGTGTGGAGCCTTTAGGAGGTGGAACCTAGTTGGCAAAAGTAAGCCACTGGAGGCAAGCCTCTGAATGTGATATCTAGCTCCCCTTTCCACCCAAGCTCTCTTCTTCCTGGTCTTCTGTGATGTGAAGGGCCTCTATCACACACCTCTACAACTATGGACTAAGTTCCTCAGTCATACTTTCCCTGCCATAGTGGACTAACCCTCTGAAACCATGAGTCAAAATCTTGACTGACATGGTCATTTTGACCATGAGTCAAAATCTTTCCTTTCTTAAGTTTCTTTTGTCAGGTATTTTGATCAGACTGACACAAAAGTAACTAATACTCCATCATGTATAAGTGCTTCATTTTTATGGCTTAATAATATTCCATTACATATATCACATCTTGCTTATATATGTATCAATTGATAGACATCTGGGCTGTTTCTACTTTCAGTTATTATGAATTATGATTATTATATGAATTATTATTATTATTATGATACCATGGACATTCATTTACAAGTTTTTATCACGTATGTCTTCAATTGTCTTGGGTATATATTCTCTTGGGAGAATAATTCTTTTGGGAGTACAACTGTTGGGTCATATGGCAATTCTGTGTTTAAGTTTTTGAGGAACTGTCAAAATGTCTTCTATAGCAACCATTTTATCTTCCGAACAGCAATGTATGAGGGCTCTAAATTCTCCATACCCTTGTTGATATCACCTTTATTCTGAGAAATTTTTTGGTGGATGTAGAATTCTAGGTTGACAAGTTTGCAACTATTTTATCCTATTTCAAGATAAAGAAATAGGGACAAAAAGGAGAAAGTAAGTCAGAAATAAAATAAGCCAATGATAGAAAAAAACTGTCACAAAGAAAGAAAGTTAACAAAGCCATGAGCAAAAGATGTTGGTAATATATCAAAGTCAAGAGAATTGAAATGTCATTAAAAATATCACCTTCTTTTTTTTCAAATTGAACATTTCTCCTTAATATAAAGGTAATAAAGGTCTGGGGATGTAACCCAGTGGTGGAGCACATGCCTACTATGCATGAGGCCTTGGGTTCAGTCCTCAGCACAGCAAAACTAGTTAATTAAAAATAAAGGTAATCAGTTACTTCAAAAGTAAACTTTGATTATATCACCATTTACGTAAGTGGAGATGTAAATGAACCTTTAGATCAAGAATCAGTAATGTGTAGTTCATCAGCCAAATCCAACCTGCTGTCAAATTTTGTAAATGAAGTTTTACTATAGCATAGCCACATTCACTCATTTACATATTGTCTGTGGCCGCTTATGCACTACAAGAACAGTACAATAGTTGTAACAGACTCTGTGTGGCCCAGAAAACCTAAATTGTTTACATCTAGCCAATACAGAAAATATTGTCAACCCTGCTCTGGATTAGAGCTGTCCAATAGAATTTTCTTTGACAATGGTAATGTAATCTATGTTGTCCGTTATAGCCAACACTCACATGTAGGCATTAGCCACTTGAAATGTGTCTAATGTATCTGAAGAACTGATTTTCAATTAATTCTAAATAATTTAAATTTAAATAGCCACATGTGTCTAGTGACTACAGTACAGGATAGCACAGTTCAAGATCAAATTCTTCATTTCAGGGATAAGGACACAAAATTCTTTCTCAAGCAGCAGAACTAGATTAGAATCCAAGTTTTTCAATCCCATGTCAGTGTTTTTGTCCTCTAAACTTGTCTTTTCTATCTCCAGTGGTTAATTTTCTGCTCTTACTAATTATTTTTACAGAAGGCTCTCTCTATATTTGAATATTTTTTCAGTTCCTTGAAGCTATCAAATTGCTGTGAGAGAAGAAAGAACCTCAAAAATAGGAAATTTTTATCTAATTAAGGCCACTCATAAAATTTGACCCAATTGAACATCTTTCCTTGCTAATTAGCATAGTGTCTATCTCATCTATCACATCAATATCTTTCTCTTGACTCTTGATCAATTTACCACTGGTCACTGATGTTGTAAGCAGCCAATAGTAACACAGAAATATACTCCAAGTTTATTACAAAACAAAAATGAAAAGATGTAGCATTTCCTGAAGTCATGCATTAAAATAATGCTGGAGAAGTTTTCTGAAGCAGCTATGAAGGCACTGATAAGTAAGAAACTGACAGGATTGTTAACTAAAAAATGGTAAAATCACAAAGATTTGAATGTGAAAGGATTAATACAAGGCCTAGAGAAAATATGTGGTATCTCTTAAAATTTCTGCAAAGATCTTCCTTGACATCATAATACAAAAATAAACTGTAAGGTAAAGAATGTCCTATGTGCTGTAATACAACTTTGCCAGGAAAACTGGGCCAAAGAAAATCACACGTTATTCACTCTTGCTATTTTAGAAACCAGTACGTGTTTCAATTAGAACCTAAATATGGACAGTCCTCCATTTATGATGGGTTATACATCTCAATATATACATTGTAAGCTGAAACCACCATAAGTAAAAAATGCTTTCTATACAATTAGCCTACCAAACATCATAGCTTAGCAACACAGGACACTATAGAGTACTATGCTTTACCCTCATGATCCTATAACTGACTGGAAATTATGGCTTGCCACTACAGCCCAGTATTAGGAGAAAATATCATACCATGTATTGGTAGCCCAAGAAAGGATCAAAATATGAAATTTGGATATAATTTCTAGAATTCATATTGCTTTTGCACCACCATAAAGTTGAAAATTTTTAAGTCAGGAACTCTCTGTGTAATACTAATCCACCATGCCTGAGAGCTATCCAGAAAGTTTACTTGCAAGGTTGACCTTTAGCTAGCATCTGTGAATATGGCTGGTAAGAATTACCTTACAGATTACAAAAACTAAAAAGCTTCTGTAAAACAAAGGAAACAATTAACAAAGTAAATGGAGAGCCCACAGAATGGGGGGAAATCTTTACATCCTACACATCTGACAGAGGACTAATTTCTAAAATATACAAAGAACTTAAGAAATCAAACACCAAAATAACAAATAACCCAATAAGTAAGTGGGCAATGGAACTGAACAGAGTTCTGAAATGAAGAAATATGAATGGCCAATAAACACATGAAAAAATGCTCAATATTCTTAGCCATTAGGGAAATTCAAATCAAAACCATACTAAGGTTCCATCTGATTCCAATAAGAATGATGAACAAAATAAATAATAACAAATGCTGGTGAGGATTCAGAGAAAAAGGAACACTTTTACACTTCTGGTGGGAGTGTAAATTAGTTTAGCTACTATAGAAACAAATACGGAGGTATTTTAGAAAACTAAGAATAGAACTGCCATATGACCCAGCTATACCACTCCTGGGAATATACTCAAAGGAAGTAAGTCATCATACCACAGTAACATCTACACTTCCATATTTAATATAGGACTCTTCACAATTCCAAGGGAATGGAATCAACCAAGAATGTCCATCAACAAAGGAGTGAGTTAAAAAATTGTGGTATATATACACAATGGAATATAACTCAGCAATAAAGAAGAATGAAATGATGTCATTTGCAGAATAATAGATGGAACTGGAGAATATCATTTTAAGCAAATTAACCCAGTCTCAAAAAGAGAAATGCCGTAAGTTCTTACTAATATGTGGGAGCTAAATCTAACATAAAGGAAGAAAAAAGTACATATTTAGATGTATTAAGATGAACAGTCATATCTAAGAAGGGAAAATACAAGCAAATCAGAAAGAAAGGGAAGGAATCAGCAGGTGGGAGCAGAGGTTCAAGAAGGGGAAAGGGGAGGAGAAATAATGTAGAGGGGTAAAGAGGGAAAGGAAAATCTCAAAATATAGGCTGCAGCTATATGAATACATGGAAAAAATAGGGGGAAGGAGAAAAATCAGTAAGAATATAAGCCATGATTGCATATGACTTTTATTACATATTAATAAAAATTCCTAGTTTTTCTTTTCCTCTTTATAATGTTCTTTAAAATTTGTAAGGCAATGAATGTATAAACAAAAGTGGTTTAAGAATTGCATAATGGATATAGCAAATAACATATTACTCAGCACCCCATCAACATTTGTAAATAAAATAAAATAAAAAGAAGTATTCTACAAATGATATAAAACTTTGCTTTATAAGGGTAGCACACTATACTTAAACTATGTACAAAAAGCAATGTAGTTTATGCTTCTGGAAGTTTGGGATTTTGGTATGTGCTTGGCAGATGTTACATACAATAAAAAGTTTGGCCTTGACTCTTTAATGGGCTTCCCTGAAAAGAAACATTCACTATATATTCCTATATATTTTCATTACTGAGGTAGAATAAGCTGTGTGACCCTTTGTAAGAAAGAGAGTATATAAAAGAGCCTTCATGTGGATATCTCCAGATTCTATCTGTGTTGTTCTCTTATGATCCAGACATGCACCTTACCACACTGCTGTGTTAAACCTCAGCTACAAGTACAACTATATACCAAGTTCTGTAAGTCTTTCTAACAAATCTCCAAATGTAGGGGTGATATTGGTGACCCTCAACACAAAACAAATAGGGGAACTAATTTTTTTTAGTGTGGAAAGACCTGCAGGAGAAAAACTTCAGCTCACCTACAAAGGCAAATCCATCAGAATAACAGTAAACTTCTCAACAGCAACTCAACAGGCAAGGAAAATTCTGATATATTTCAAGTCCTAAAAGCAAATAACTGCCAGCCAAGAATACTTTATCCTGTAAAATATCACTTAAAATAGATGGAGAAAAAGGACATTCCAAGACAAGCACACACTAAGGTGATACACGATCACTAGCCCGCACTGCAGAGGATACTTAAAGGAATTTAACCCACTCAAGAGGAAGATAGACAGTATTCACCAGGATAGTACAGGATAGAACAAAGAAGATAGATATAGAAGATATAACAATTATAAATCATAGGAGGAAATGACAAATTGAAGACAACTAGGGAAAAATAGATTGTGTCTAACTCAAAAAGTTAGCAAATTCTGAATATAAATAAGGGAAGAAAAAAACAAATAGTATATGAACCAATCAAAAAATACCCAACACAATTATAAGAACTAGCAAATCTCTCTCAATAATAATCCTCAATGTAAATTGTATTAACTCTCCAGTTAAAAGACACAGATTAGTAGATTGTGTTAAAAAAAAAAAAGATCCAAAAATCTGCTATTCACAAGAAACACATCTCACCGGCAAAGAGACCCAGAGACTGAAAGTGAAAAGATAGAAACTGATATACCAAGCAAATGGAAGTCAAAAAAAAAAAAAATCACCATCCTTACATCAAGGTATACTTCAAGTTAAAACTAGTCCAAAGAAATAAAAATGCCATGACATATAAATAAAGGGAATGAACAATCAAGAAGATATAACAATTATAAATATATACATACCAAACATCAGTGCATCCAACTTCATTAAAAAAATACAGGACTTAAAGGGGCAGATAGGACTAGCTACAATAGAATAGAGTGACTTTAAATACACCACTTTCATCAATATGCAGAACATCCAGACCAAAAAAAATCAATAAGTAAACTTCAGAGTTAAACACCACAATAGATCAACTAGACTTAATAGATATATACAGAATACTCTACCCAAAAGCTACAGAATACACATTCTTCTTGGAAGCCTATGGAATTTTCTCTAAAACAGATCAAATTTTAAGCCATGAATAAAATCTTAAGAAATACAGAAAATTTGAAATGATCTTGTGTATCTTATTGAACCATAATGGAATAAAACTAGAAATGAACAGTATGAGAAACTGCATAAATTCATGGAGATTGAAAAGTATACTCTTAAATGATTAATGGTTACTTGAAGGAATCAGAGAGGAAATTAAAAAAAAAAAACTGTTAGAACCAAATGAAAATGCAAATACAACCTACCAGTAACTGGGATATAGCAAAAGCAGTTCTAAGAGGGAAGTTTATAGCTATGAGTGCCTTCATTAAAAAATTAGAGTGGGCTCAAACAAACAACTTAATGGCACACCTCAAGCCATTAGAAAAATAAAAACAAAGCCAAAAAGCATCAGACAGAAAGAAATAATAAAGATCAGAGAAGAAATTAATGAAATGGAGACTAAACAATAAAAAGAATTGATGAACAAAGAGCTGGTTCTTTGAAAAGATAAACAAAATTGACAACTCTTTAGCCAAGCTAATCAAAGAAAAGAGAGAAAAGACTCAAATTAATAGAGACGAACAGACACCAATGAAATCATCATAGAAATCATTAAGGAATCCTTGAAAAGTTATATTCCCCCAAATTGGAAAGCTTAGATGAGATGGATAAATTTGTAGACATGTATGACCTGACAAAATTAAATCAAGAGGATACAAACAATTTGAACAAACCTATAACAAGCAGCAAGACTGAAGCAGTAATACAGAGCTTTCCAACAAGGAAAAGCCCAGGACAGGATGGATTCAGTGCTCAATTCTACAAGACCTTTAAAGAAGTACTAACAACACCAATGCTACTTAAACTATTCCACAAAATATAAATGCAAGGAACACTACCATACTTCTTCTTTGACGCCAGTATTACCCTGACACCAAAACCAGATAGAGACACAATACAAAAGGAAAACTACAGACCAACTTCCATGATGGATCTACATGCAAAAATCTTTAATAAAATACTTGAAAATCAACTTCAATAATATATTAAAAAGATCATACACTATGATCAGGTTGGTTTTATTCCAGAGATGCAAGCCTGGATCAACATATGCATGAAAATTAATGTAATACAGCATAGAAACTGACTCAGAAACAGCAATTACACAATCCTATTAATAGGTAAAGAAAAGCTTTTGACAAAGTTCAATATCCTTTCATGATACAAACCTTGAAGAAATTAGAAATTGAAGGCACATACCTCAACATAATAAAGGCAATATATGAAAAACCTACAGTCAACATCATACTAAATGAGGAAAGATTGAAAGCATTCCCCCTAATACCAGGAACAAGACAAGGTTGTCCACTGTATGCACTGCTATTCAACATAGTAACTGAACTCTTGGCCACGGTTATAAGGCAGGAGAAAGAAATAAAAGGGATACAAATAAGAAGCCAAATTATCCCTGTGCAGACTATATGATCTTATACTTTAAAAACCTGAAAGACTCCACCAGAAAACTCTTAGAAGTGATAAGTACCTTTAGCAAAGCAGCAGAATACAAAATCAACATACAAAACCCAGTAACATTTCTTTATACAGTATTGTACTGACCAAGTGGACAAAGAAATTAGGAAAACAATCCCATTCACAATATCTTAAAAAAAAAACCTGCAAATAAACCTAACAAAGTAGTGAAAGATCTCTATAACATAACCTTTAAATAGAAGAAGACACTAGAAGATGTAAAGCTCTCCCATGCTCATGGATTACAAAGTTTAATCTTGTGAAAATGGTAATATTGCCAAAATTAATCTACAGATTCAATGCAATCTTCATCAAAATCCCAGTGAGATTTTTCACAGAAATAGAAAAAACAATCCTAAAATTTATATGAAAGCACAAAAGACCACAAATTGCTACAGTAATCCTGAGCAAAAAGAACAATGCATCACAATACCTGGGCATCACAATACCTGGATTCAAATTATATTACAAAGTGATCCTAAAAAAAATCACATGGTACTGGCACAAAAACAGACAGGTAGACCAACTGAACAAAATAGAGGATCCAGATATAAAGCTATGCAGTTGCAGCCACCTGATATTTGACAAAGGAGCTAAAAATATAAGTTGGAGAAAAGATAACCACTTTAACAAGTGGAGCTGGGAGAACTGGATATTCTCATGTAGATTAAACTAGATCTTCATCTCTTACCTTGTACAAAAATCAGTTCAAAATGGATCAAGGGCAACTTAAGTTCTGACACTTTGAAACTGCTAGAGGAAAATATAGGGAAAACACTTAAAGACATAGCCATAGGCAAAAACTTACTGAACAGAACCCCAATAACACAGGAAACAATAACAAATACTGATGGGATTTAATTAAATTAAAAAGCTTTTACATATCAAAGAAAACAATTATCAGAGTGAAAAGACAGCCGACAGAATGGGAGAAAGTCTTTGCCATACATGAGACAGGGGATTAATATCTAGAACATATGAAGAGTTCAAAAAATTAAGTACAAAAAACTTTATCTAATCAAAAAATGGGCATAAGAACTGAACAGAGACTTCTCAAAGAAAGAAATACAAACGGCCAATAATCATATGAAAAAATGTTAAACATCCTTACCAATCAGAGACATGCAAATCAAAACAACATTGAGATACCATCTCATCCCAGTCAGTATGGCTATCATCAACAAAAACATCAAATGGGGAGAAAGGGACACTACTACATTGCTGGTAGGAGTACAGATTGGTGCAGTCTCTATGGAAACCAGTATAGAGGGACCTCAAAAAACTAAAAGTAAAACTACCATATGACCCAGCTATACCACTCCTAGGTATGTATATAAGTCAATATACCACAGGGACACCTGCTCATCCATGTTTATTGCCATATTATTCACAATAGACAAGATATAGAAACAACCAGTGTCCATCATCAGATGAATGGATAAGGAAATTGTGGTACATATACACTATGGAGTATTACTTGGCCATAAAGAAAGACAAAATTATGGCATTTTCTGGAATGTGGTTGGAACTAGAGATCATGATTTTAAGCAAAACAAGCAAGACTCATAAAGATAAACATTGCATGTTTTCTTTGACATGTGGAAGCTAGACCTCAATATATATTCAATATTAAAACATATAGGTCATGAAAGTTGAAGGAGCCTATGTAGGGAATGATAATGGATTAAAGTAAAGGTGAGGGGGCAGGAAGAAAGGGCAGTGGGAGAAAATAAAGTAAATAGCACTTATGTTGCCCGTTAGGCAAAACTGAGACATGGGTAGATGGATAGATAGAATAGACAGACACACAAACAAGACATACAAGTTGGTAGGGAGGGAAGGGATATGGGTAGGGGCACAAGAAGTAAATAGGGGAAGTGAACCTGAGCAATGCATAATGAAACACAGGTACAATAATGTCGTAATGAGACCCATTAAATTGTACATTATTGTTGTTAGATGCTGTTGAGTTCAACTCATAGTGACCCTCATATGGTTTTCACTGGTTGATTTTTTGGGGATTGTTTTGGGAATGGACTGCCACATCCTTTTCCCATTTTTCCAGTGCTGGGGATCAAACATGGGTCCTCAGAAACCGCAGAGCAGTACTCTACCAACTGAGGTAAACACCAGCTCACATTGTACATTAAAAATTACTAATAAAAATAAACAAAAATTAAATAAAAACAAAGCATAGCCATGTAAAAAAATTTTTTTTTCAAATCTCAAGAGTTTTAAGGTCTAGATTTGAAATCCAGTATCACTGAAATAACAGTCCTGGTAATCTTCCATTGTGGTATGTTTACTGACTGCCTGATATAGAAAAAAACAAGATACAACAAACCTCCAAGAAGCAAACCCATTGAAAACTCTTAATTTTTTTTTCTTTTTAAAAATCTGGCATGGTGGCACATACCTGTAATCCTAGCACTCAGCTGGCTGAGGTAGGAGGATTTTGAGATCAAGGCCAATATGGGATATATAATGAGACCCTGTCTCAAAGAACAAAACCAGAACCAAAAACATTTAGCAGTCACATGTATTATCACTAATATTAGACCCTTTTGTGCAAAACAGTAAGTCATTTTAGATATTTAAAATGGAATGTATTAGATTTATATATTTTCTTCTGACGTACATAAATTATGTGACAAAGAGATAACAGAAAAATGATTAAGTTATATATTGATTTTTTTCAATGAATATGCAATATCCTATCTTCATTTATAATTTTAGCAGGTTCTAAAATCACTTGTTGATTTTAGTTCTCTCTTTAAAGTATCTGTATTTTTTTAGTCATTAGGTAAATACCTAGGAAAAATTATAGGAACCTAATTTGACATGCACTGTACCTTTAAATGATTGCTTGCAACAGCATCATGTAAGGGTAGAATTCCATCCATATTTTCACAATTAACATTAGCACCAGCTTTTAATAATTCTATAATTATATCATTAGATCCCTTATTAGATGCCATATGAAGTGGTGTCCAACCTAAAAAAGGAAAAAAGAAAAAAAAAATCAAGCTGTTCCTCTCAATCAATGTTCATGTAATGTTTTTGCTGCTAAGATTTTTTTGCATTAGTGGAATTAGAATACTTATATTGATACATATGCAAACATACTAAGATGGAACAAGAAATAATATGGAAAACTGTCCATAAAATTTATAGGTTTCATTTTGAAAACACAGTGAATAAATATTGTTGATACAAGTGCCAAAACAGAAGATTCAAAGTATGTAAAATATAATGGAACCAGAGTGAATGCTAATCACTTCACTTTGTTTCAACTCAGATATTAAAATGTCTGACTTTTGCATTGTCAAGTTTCTCTTTAAATGACATCTGACTCCATCAACATTTGAATTTTCCTTTTGTAATTCTTCACTCAAGATTCTTTTGTACATAAAAAAATGTTAAAGCAATTTTTAAAATGGATATTTAGAATAAAAATGAAGGAAAAGAAAAAAGGAATAATATAAAAGGAGCAGGAAAGAGATGAAGGAACCAGAAAATAGAAACATTGTGCATTGTTTCAAAAGTTAGGGGGTGAAATTAAGGATTACAATAAAAAGGTCTAATACTCTTTACTCCCTATTCTGTATATCACCCCCCACTTCCTCTCAAATGGATGTAAGAACTACTTCAAAGGAGAGTTATTTTAGCAATGATAAATATTACTATTCATCTAAATAAAAATACAGTATTAAAAAAGACTGTTCAAACCTAGTTATATCTTAGCTAGGATAAAAGTGGGGGAGGGCAGGAAGAAAATGTATATTTCAACGGATTCAAATTATACAAATTATTAAATTAACAAGATCCAAACCTGCATTATCTTTTAGATTCACGTCTGCTCCAGATTCTATTAGCGCTTTCACTAGGGTCAAATTTCCTCTTCTGGCAGCCAAATGAAGCTGGCTTTCCCCTCTGGCATTCCTCTTTTTGGTGCCAGCTATATTCATTTCTGTAAATTTGTAAAGCAAAACTAAGAGTTCTTTTTGGACAAATGCTGATTGTTATAAAGGATCCCAGAAAACATGTAACAACTTTCTCAAAATATTCTAAGCAGGATGCAATACACAAAAACATATATAAATTGATATTAACATTGCTGCTATTGTGTTAAAGCATGACTTATAAAGAAGTTATAGAACATCTAAGCACATCAGTCTGCATTCATTCCAGCAGTTGGCCAACTAAACACTTGACTGAAACAAATAAACTTGCTTCAGTTCTACACTCATCTCACTCTCAGTGGTCCTTTAGCAGTAGATAATTTTTTTCTTAAAACAACCAAATTATATTATAAAATTCCTCCTTCAAACAAAGTGTGGTGGTGCATTCCTGTATTCCCAGCACTTGGTAGACTGAAGCAGGAGGATTTTGAGTTCCAGGCCAGTCCCATAGTGAGATCCTATCTTTAACAAACAAACAAAAGAGGATCGGAGCAAGATGGCAGACAGATTGCACACGCCTTCTGTCCTGCAGTAGAGGGAAGCCTTGATTAAGGGTTTGGAGCTCACATTAACTACTAGATAGAAACAGTGATAGTTTAGATTGGGAGACAGTGGAAGAAACTGGACAAACACTGAAAGTACAGATATGGCTCGGGAGGACCTACATAGAGGACAAAGCTGGGTCGCCATTTCACCATTTTGCCATCATGCACACGGCAGATACAATCCCAGAGACTCGGAGAGGACTTTGCACACACATCCATGGTGGCCGGACCCAACACAGAGTACAACCTTGGCATCACACTGTCACCCTGCCCATGGGACACAAACTACAAATTCCATGTGAGTCAGTTTGAGGTGCCACATGGAATTGCCATCCTTAGTGGTGCACATTGCGCAGCCAGAGACACTGGGCTGGAGTAGGACCCTCATGCAAGAAAATAGGGATCAGATCCATGAGAGTTGATACATGAGGGTGCGGGAATTGATCGTAGAGGGACCTGGGAAATCAGTACCAGCAGTGCATGACCAGAGCCATGGCACAGCTCCCTCCCTCCCGTTGTGGCAGGATAGTTGTGCAGACACGATTTTCACAGACATATGGGCACACATACACCAGGATCCCAGACACACCAGAGGCAATTCTAAGTCATCCCACTGAACTGTGGAGTAGGCTGGGGTCTCTGGAGACGACTGAGTCCCATGCGGGCAGAGTGCACCTTTTTGGCAAACAGCATAGTGGCACAATTATTCCCAGAGCAGTTTCGAGCGTGATCGCCATGCATGGACAAACCTGCTACAGATTCCCCCTGGGTGGTTGAATATCATCCTGCCCACTGCAAGGGGAGAACTGAGGAGCCCAGAAGGGGATCTGGACCTCCCAAGTGGACTTCCAAGTGGACAGAAAGCCCTACAATAAAAATCCACAATAGCAGCCATATTCCCTCCATACTGTAGGCTTTGGGGCAGAAATCTCCAATTTGGGGAATTGGCACCTGAATGACGTAGGACAGGGAGATCTCCAGGGAGGCCCCCACAGGTTCCACTGCCTCTCTAACAATACAATAGACACAGAATACTTCATGGAACAGACTCTATGGGCACTCAGTGTCCCACTTAAACCTGGGACATTGTGGGGCTGCCCTCCATATCCACTTGATAGAGGGAACCTGCACAGAAACCCTGCCACCTAACACAGCCTGCTTCTGCAGATTGTGTAAGAACACTGCCACCCTGTGTTCTGCAGTGTTCACTTCATCCTGCAGTGTTCACTTTATCCTGTGGAACTGTGTTCACAGTGTTCTGTGTCCTGCAGTGCTCACTTCATCCTGCAGTGTTCACTTCATCCTGTGGAACTGTGTTCACAGTGTTCTGTGTCCTGCAGTGTTCACTTCATCCTGCAGTGTTCACTTCATCCTGTGGAACTGTGTCTCTACAATTCAGATTCCACTTGTAAGAACATACAAGGGGTTTTTTTTTGTTTGTTTGTTTTGTGGTACTGGGGTTTGAACCCAGGGTCTTGCACCTGCATACTTTGCAAGTGCTGGATGACTGCGCTGTGCTCCCAGCTCATATTTTTTACTTTTTGAGACAGGGTCTCTCTAAGTTACGCAGACTGCCTCTGATCTCGAACTTACAATCTTCCCGCCTCCACCTCCTGAGCCGCTGGGATTACAGGTGTGCACCACTGCACCTGGCTACAAGTGTTTTTATGTGTGTGGGTGCGTATATGCGTGAGGTTTTTTTCCCCTTTTTTCTATTTTTCTTCTTCTTTCTAGCTTTCTTCTTTTACTCTCTTCCCTTTTTCTATTATCCTTCTCTTTTTCTTATGCTAAATTTGCATTTTTGTTTTAGGTAATTATTTTATCCTTAAATTTTAATATTAATTTTGACAGTAACTTCTATTGGTCTCTGTCCTCTACCTCTTCCTTCCCCCTCTTCTGTCACCAGATCCTCCCCTTTCTCACCTCACAGAAGAGAAACAGAATCTATTGCCTCCCTAGCTCCTAGCCCCTTTGGAGTACGACTGGTGAACTAGAGTAACAGACTACAGACTAAACAGCCGAGGAACTACACATCTTACAAGCTCAAATAAGCACCAGAGATTCAGCACCACACAATCTCAAGGGAATAACAGGGGGAGAAGTTCTGCACAGTCAGGAGAGACGAATTCTATTTCCCAGACCATAGTATGGGCAAACAAAGTAAACCTACAAGAAACACAAAGGGGCAGGATGGATCTGAAGGCCCCATAGACCAAAGCCCCGCAAGAAATTCCTCCAAGGAATCTCAACTCTTTGAGATCTCTGAATTGGAATTCAGAGTTATGGTTATAAACATGCTAAGAGAAATTAAAACGAATACCACCAGCACCCTTGAAATCCTTGAAAAGAGGATATCTCACCTGGAGTCCATTCTATCCTCCCAGTTAGAAATGATAAAGAAAAACCAAGCAATGGTCATTGAAATGCAAATGAAAATAAATGAACTGAATTTGGCTAAAGAATCATTTTAATCGAGACTGGATGAATCAGAGCTGAGGATTTCTGATTCTGAGGATGCCATACATGAATTTAAATACAAACTGTCAGAAATGGAATCAATGATAAAGGTATCTTAAAAAGATTTCCAGGAGAACTCAGATAGAATGAAAAATGAAACTTAAGAATTCAGGGTGTCCCTGAAGGAGAGGAAAGATCCACCAGAGGCCTTCAAAATATAGTATATGATATCCTCAAGGAAAACTTCCCAGAGATAATACAGGATATGGATACATGCACAACTGAAACATTTATAACACCATCAAAAGCTGATCAAAATAGGTCATCCCCGAGACATATTATTGCTCTAATGCTGTCATTAAAAACCAGGGAGGCTATCCTGCAAGCAGCAAGGCAGAAACCCCTTATTACTTATAAAGCAAAACCTATTAAAATTACTGCAGACTTCTCCATATCAACATTGAAAGCTAGAAAGGAATGGTCACAGGTGATTCACATCCAAAAAAAAAAAAAAAAAAACCCTCCAACCAAGATTAATATATCCAGCAGAATTATCTTTGAAAATAGAAGAGGCGTATAAGACATTTAATGATATTGATGCATTTAAACGATTTACAATCACCAAACCAGCCCTGCAGAGGACTGTAAATCAATTACCACAGCCAGGAGAGAGAAGACAACCCTATATAGGAAATCAAAGAACTGGTTAGCTGAAATGAGTACAACCCAAGAAAGGAACAAAGCAAACATGATTCATAAACCAGTAACAGGTAATGATTGGATACATAACAATAAATACTACTCAATAATCACTATTAACGTAAATGGTCTTAACTGGCCAATTAAGAGACAAAGACTGGCTAACTGGATGAAAAAACATAAACCATCAATATGTAGTATTCAAGAAACTCATCTAACTCCCAAAGACTGTAATAAACTGAGAGTTAAGGGCTGGAAAACAGTATACCAAGCAAGGGGTGAACCAAAAAAAAAGCACACATTGCAATTGTAATATCAGATGGATTAAATTTCAATCCAAAACTAATTAGAAGAGACAAAGAAGGACACTACATTTTAATAAGAGGAACAATCAATCAGGAACCAATAACGCTCCTAAACATTTATGCCCCAAACACTGGGGCACCTAGCTTTATAAGACAAACTTTATGAAATATAAAGAATTTTATTGGACCGAATCAATAATAATGGGAGACTTCAATACCCCACTTTTGTCAAGGGACTGGTCAACAAAATGAAAAATCAACAGAGAAATGTTAGATCTAATCTCTACCTTAAACCAGTTCAGTCTCACAGATATATACAGAATATTTCATCCACATGATGAGGAATACACATTCTTCTCAGCTCGACATGGTACGTTTTCTAAGATAGATCATATGCTAGTCCATAAGAACTCCCTCAACAAATACAAAAAGTAGAAATTATCCCCTGCTCCTTATCAGATCATAATGGGATAAAATTGGAGCTCAAGAGCAAGAATAATTCCAGAACCTTACAAACTCATGGAGACTGAATAATACACTGCTGAATGACCAATGGGTGGTTGATGAAATCAAAATGAATTTAAAAAATTCCTGCAATCAAATGATGATGAAAACACATCCTACCAAAACATATGGGATACAGCAAAGTCAGTTTTAAGAGGAAAGTTTATAGCACTAAGTGCCTTCATCAATAAGGTAGAGAAGAGCCAAATAAATGACCTAATGATGCATGTTAAGACACTAGAAATACAACAAAAAATCAATCCTAAAAGGAACACCGAAAAAGAAATTAAAAAAATAATGGGAGAAATATCTCAATTAGAATCCAAAGAGATAATTCAAAAAATTAATAAGACTAAGAGCTGGTTCTTTGAAAAAATTTATAAAATAGACACTCCTCTGGCCAACCTCATCAAAAAGAAAAAGGAAAAAACTAACATAGTACGGATCATGAAAGAAAATGGGTCCATAACCACTGACTTCAACGAAATACAGAAAATCATCAGGGATTACGATGTGAGATTGTATTCCCAAAAATATGAAAATGCAGAAGAAATGGACAAATTTATTAACACATATGACCTACAAAAGCTAACCCCAGAAGACATAACTGACCTAAACAAGCCCATTACATATACAGAAATAGAAAAGGTAAAAAAAAAGTCTCTCAACAAAGAAGAGCCCAGGTCTTGAGGGATTCACAGGAGAATTTTACCAAACTTTTAAAGAAGATATAATACCTGTCTTCCTCAAATTATTCCAAAAAATAGAAAAGGAGGGAACACTGCCAAATTCATTCTACAAAGCTACCATCACCTTGATACCTAAACCAGGAAAAGATTTATCTAAGATAGAGAATTACAGACCCATCTCTCTTATGAATCTAGATGCAAAAATATTTAATAAAATTCTGGCAAACAGAATCCAGCAGCATATGAAAAAGATTATTCACTATGACCAAGTGGGATTTATACCACAGATGCAAGGCTGGTTCAACATATGGAAATCAATTAATGTAATCCAACATATCAAGAAACTGGCAAACAAAAACCACATGATCATCTCAATTGATGCTGAAAAGGCCTTCAACAAAGTGCAACACCTTTTCATGATAAAAACACGGGAGAAAATAGGTATAACAGGCAAATACCTTAATATCATAACAGCCATTTATGACAAAATTACAGCCAACATTATATTAAATGGAGAAAAACTGAAACCATTTCCTCTTAGATCCGGAACAAGTCCTCTCTCTCCTATTCTATTTAACATAGTAATTGAAGTTCTTGCCAGGGCAATCAGACAAGAGAAATAAATCCAAGGGATACAGATTGGCAATGAAGAGGTCAAATTATCCTTATTTGCGGATGATATGATTTTATACCGGAAAGACCCCAAAACCTCAACCAGAAAACTTCTAAAACTAATCAATTCCTTCAGCAAAGTGGCAGATCATAAAATCAACACAAAAAAAATCAATAGCTTTTCTTTACACCAACTGCAAATAGGAAGAGAAGGAAATTTCAGAAAAAATACCTTTCATGATAGCCCACCAGAAAATTAAATACCTTGGAATCAATCTAACCAAAGACCCTTCAGATCTCTACAAGGAAAATTTCAAAACATTAAAGAAAGAAGTAGCAGAGGACACTGAAAAATGGAAAGACCTTCCCTGCTCTTGGATAGGGAGAATTAGTATAGTAAAAATGGCTATCCTACCAATAGCAATTTATAGATTTAATTCAATCCCCATTAAAATTCCACTGACTGACTTTATAGAAATAGACAAAATGAACCAAAAATTCATATGGAACCACAAAAGACCACGTACAGCCCAAACACTCTTTAAGCTGCAAAAATAATGCAGGTGGAATCACAATCCCTGACTTCAAGCTATACTATAGGGCAGTGGTAGCAAAAACAGCTTGGTACTGGCACAAAAATATGCCTGAAGACATCTGGAACAGAATAGAAGACCCAGAAATATGTCAACACACCTATAGCCACCTTATTTTCAACAAAGGAGCAAAGCAAGTAAATTGGAAAAAGGATAGCCTTTTCAATAAATGGTGCTGGGAAACATGGTCATCTGCATGCAGAAAAATGAAAACTGACCCGCATCTCTCAATATGCATGAGAGTTGGATAAAAGATCACAACATAAAACCAGAAACTTTAAAACTTATAGAAGACAAGATAGGCAATACACTCCATCATATAGGCATAGGAAAGTATTTCCTTAATAGGGCTCCAATTGCTCAAGAAATTGAAACAAGAATAGACAAATGGGATTACATGGAATTAAAAAGCTTCTGCACAGCAAAAGAAACAATTAACAGAGTCAAGGAAACCCCCATTGAATGGGAAAAAATGTTTGTATCCTATACATCAGACAAAGGTTTAATTACCAGAATTTATAAAGAACTCAAGAAAAAACTCCCAAGAAAACAAATAACCCAATACACAAATGGGCAAAGGAACTGAATAGACAATTCTCAAATGAAGAGGTACGTAAAGCCATGAAACACATGAAAAAATGCTCAATATCCCTAGCCATTAGGGAAATGTAAATTAAACAACTCTAAGATTTCACCTTACACCAGTAAGAATGGCCAAGATCAATAAAACAAATAACAACAAATGCTGGCGAAGTTGCAGAGAAAAGGGAACACTCTTACGTTGTTGGTGGAGCTGTAAATTGGTCCAACCACTGTGGAAATCAATACGGAGGTATCTTAAAAAACTGAAAATAGATCTACCATATGACCCAGCTATAACACTATTGGGAATTTACCCAAAGGGAGATGGGTCATTATACCACAGAGACACCTGCATCTCCATGTTCAATGCAGCACTTTTCACAATAGCAGGGATATGGAATCAACTAAAGTGCCCTTCACCAGAAGAATGGATAAAAAAAAACTATGGTACATATACACAATGGAATACTACTCAGCAATCAAACAAAATGAAATAAGGCCATTTGCAGCAAAATGGATGAATTGGAGAAAATTATTTTAAGTGAATGAACACAAGCTTAGAAAGAGAAACACCACATGTTCTCACTCATATGTGGAGGGGAATCAAAATTATAAGAAGGAAAAAATCCTATACAAAGGTTGGATCATAATAAAAGGAAAAAAGCTAAGAATGGTATTATTATAGATGGTCTAGAAAATGCACGTAATAGTTCTGACAAGGTAAAAAGAAAGTTCACTACATAAAAAGTTTCTATCTTAAACAGAACTGGAACCCAAGGATATATAGAAAAATATTACCATAAAAAGACAAGTAAATGATAGAGAAATCTTTGATGGGGGTGGGGTGGGGGGAGAAAGCATACAAGAGGGTAAGGGGGAACCTATATGAATAATGCACAACAAAATGCATATATGGAAATGTCACAATGAAAACCATGTCAGAATGAATCACATTAAGGTGTACATTAAAATCTTCCAATAAAAAAAAAAAGAAAGACCTCTTTTTACAAGTATTGCATATCTCAATAGGTGGGTTCCTACCACATGAGATGCCAGGTACCAAGCTATGACCTATTGGGTTCTCTAGTTTCCCTACTCTCAAAATATTCAGCATAACATCATTGTCCAAAGATTCTTTTTTAAAAAAATTAAAAATCTCTTCTTTGCAGTGTAAGTTACAGAGACTTAAGGTGGAATTAAAGGCAAGGAACAAATTATACTTTCCCTACTTCCTCCCCAAACCCTGCTAAATGATAGTAAAATTATCATATAAATAAAATAGAGGATGAAACAATAGAGGAAAGACTTAAACGAGTTTGGGGATATTGGAAAGTCACTGTTGAAGAAGAGTAAACTGGTTTAGCAGTGTGTAAAATGCTCCAACTCAAGTGCCTACAAGGGGAATTACAAAAAGACAGCCAATTTGATCCAAGGCAGTCAGCACTTGGGAGCACCAGGTACCATAGAAGGCAGGCATGTAGAATAAGGCTAGAAACAGATATACTCATTTAAAATTTATATATGGAAATGGTGGGACTTCAAGATCCTTTTCCCAACCCTGAACTGACTGGAAACCACTCTTCTCAGCCCAGATCCCTGTCCCAAAGCTAGGAATCTGAAGGTTTATTTTCTGTAGGAACTGCATCAGAGAAGATTCAGCCTAAGATATAATGCAAAGTAGAGGGTTAGAGTGATACATGACAAAAGAATATTCACTAAATCAGAAGCAGCAGTATCACCTAGCAAATCTGCTAGAAACATAAATTCTCCATTCCATTCCAATCCAAACCTATTCTGGAAGGCAAACTCTAAAATGACTCCTAAGGATCACCATCTTCTGGTATTCATGGCTTTAGGTAATCTGCCCTCCATCCTTGAATAACTTGCTTCTAATCAATAGAATAGGCTTGTGTTTTAGTTCAGTTGGTAGAGTGCTGCTCTGTACTCTCTGGGGCTCAGGGTTCAATCCCCAGCACTGCATAAAATGGGAGAAGGACATGGCAGCCCACCCCTGAAACAATCCCAAACAATCAGCCTTTGAAAACCCTATGAATAGCAGAAAAGCACTGACAATGTGCCAGGCATGGCACAGAGTTGGGGAATGTTTTGTTCTGTTGTGTATAGGATTGCTATGAGTCTGACCCGATTTGACAGCACCTAACAACCAAAAGAAAACCTTAATATTGAGTATATTTCACTTCATTGTTTAGGTTACAGGAGCCTTCTGTCTTGCTATAGACTCACTCTACTGCCTTCAGGCTGTATCTTTTGTTTTGTTTTATTTTGTTTTTTTAAAGTACTGGGGAGGGGGTAGAACCTAGAGCTTCACAGCGCT
This sequence comes from Pedetes capensis, assembly GCA_007922755.1. Taxonomy (NCBI): domain Eukaryota; kingdom Metazoa; phylum Chordata; class Mammalia; order Rodentia; family Pedetidae; genus Pedetes; species Pedetes capensis. The sequence continues at coordinate 72,138 of VMDO01004229.1, forward strand.
AGGCAAGTGCTCTACCATGTGCTGCATCCCTAACCCCTTTTTTATTTTGAGACAGGGTCTCATCAAGTTGCACAGGCTGCCTTAGGCCTCAAATTTGCACAAGAGCTCTCTCACCTGTAAATCCAATCTTTACAACATTTTAATCTGCATCTGATTTTGTAGCCCTTTAAGATGGTGAAAGGGTACAGATTAGATTCTAGAATATATGGGAATACACCTGCTGAATCAGACCCTCTAAGGGTTGTTGTTGTTGTTAGGTGCCATCGAGTCAGTGTCCAACTCATAGCGACCCTACATACAACAGGCAAAACACTATTGTCAGTGCTTCTCTGCTGTTCATAGGGTTTTCAATGGCAGATTGATTTTTGGGAGTTGGTTGCTGGGTCCATCTCCCACGACTGGTTTTCCCAGAAGGTCTCCCACCCAAGTACTAACCAGAACCAACCCTGCTTAGCTTCCAAGATCTGACAGGATCAGATGCCACAGGGCTACAGCTGAAAGGCTTCCTCTAAGGGTAGGGACCAGTAATCCATGATTTAGTAAACTTTTCAGGTGATTGTGATACAAGATAAGGTTTGTGAACTACTGCATCAAATCATGAAACCTTTCCTGCCCTATTTCCTAAATGCCAACAACCATGCACATAACTTTCGTGTTGATAGGGGATGGTAGAAAGGAAGAAAGGGAATAAAGGGCCTCTGCAGCCATCTGCTTCAAAGCTACCTTCTGAGATAGGAGTATCAATGTGAACTTGATCTAGTCATCAGTACTTCTCTAGGAGGTAATCCTTTACAAGCAGCACTACTGCTAGGAGATCATTGTTTTTTGTGTTGCTAGGAGATAATACCTTCTTACAAATGGCCTGGTCTGTATCTAGTAGCACCTTTTAAAATGGCTTGCTCTGTATCCAGTAACTCACTTTACATATGAAGACAACTGTTTCTATGTCTGGGCTTAAAAATGGGGATCAAGATCTGTCTAGTGATAAAGAGGCAAACCTAATTTACAGCCTAACAAGGCCAGCCTAAGCTGAAAGGTGAGAGAAATATGACACACCTGTAAAAGAAGATACAAAAGAGGGGAGAAATATCTGTCCCTTTAATGAGATAGGGATTTCAAAGCCCCACAAGTGCATCCCCCTGACACAGCATCCAGATGCCCAGAGGTGCCCTCAGATTCCCACAGTGCCCACAATTCACAGTTGTCCGCAGTTCAAAGCTAATGTCCACAGTTCTCAGCAAATGTCCAGATCAGTGTCCAGAGATGTTTTCAGTGTCCAGAGTGTCCAAATGCCAGCACAAATCTGCAGATGTACAGAAGTCTATGAAAGTCCACAGTTCTCCACAGAAGCCCATGGCTGCAGTTGCTCACAGATGTTCAGAGATGCCCATAGCCTCATTGCTGTACTTGCATGTTTTCTGACCTCTAATTCAGAAGTATAAATGCAGCTGTTCACAGACTTTCACTACTGTACCTGCTTGCTTTCCAATTTCTATCTCAGAAAGCATAACCTTCTTTCTCCTTTTGTCTTTCCATCTCCCAAGTCCCCAAGGTGAACTAAATGCCCACCCTATTTGCCCTGGCAATCAGGGAACTCTCCTCTTTTCCAACTGTAAATAAACTATCTTCTAAGTTTCTTTTTGGTCTGTTTTTGAATTCTTTTATAAACATGACCAAGGATCCAGGTTTGCTGCCAATTCTCCAGTAACACCCACATCCTTCTCCTGATAACAGGGTAAGAGATAAAAAGATTAGGTTGGATTCTTGAGTTATATGAATCACAGGGAAGACATAGCCTTACAGCTATCTTTCACTGGTATCCAGACAAAAACAAATTCCTTTTTGAAGAGATTTGCATTTGCAAATTCCCTGTTGGAGGAAAAGGGAGGGACAGAGGAAAGGGAAAGACAGGAAGAATTTTAAAACTATAAAGTATCCAAGATGGTAGCCTCAAAATTGCAAGCCTGAATTGAAAAATCTTTCCCAATAATTCTACTGTAGGTGGTATAAATCCTACTACCTTGTTCCTGGTGTCTGTAGCAAAGAAGGTTATTGTTGTTAGGTGCCGTCAAGTTGTGTCCAATTGATAGTGACCCTCTTAGGATTTTTTTTCAATGGCTAACTGTTTCAGGATTGCCTCAGGAGTGGATTGCCAAGTCCTTCTCCCATTTTTGCAGTGCTGGGAATCAAACTCAGGAACTCAGAGATTGCAGAGCAGTGCTCTACCAACTGAGCTAAATCCCCGCCCCAGCAAAGAAGGTAGCTATATGATAAAGATTTGGGGCAAAAACTCAAAAACTACTCAGTTATCATAAATTTCTATGGCATTTAACTAAAAATTTTTTTTAAAATCTGGCAGAAACTAGGAAAGAAACAAATAATACTCATACTAAAACTCTACATAAAGTCCACTGCAGGTTGATACTGGTTGTTACTTGTTCTTGTTGTTGTTGTTGTTCCTGTTAGGTGTCCTCAAGTCCAACTCATAGTGATCCTATGTACAACAGAATGAAACACTCCCCGATTCTGTGATAGGCACATGATCTTTTTTATGTTTAAGCCCACTGTTGTGGACATTGTATCAATCCAGCTAGTTGAGGGTCTTCTGCTTTTTCATCAACCTGCCACTTTCAAACACAATGTCCACCTCCAGGGATGGATCCCTCCTGTTAACTTGTCCAAAATATGTCAGACAAAATCTAGCCATTGAAGCTTCCAAGGAAGCTAGGTTGCACCTTCTCTAGGACAAATCTGTTGGTTCTTTAGGCAGTCATGTATATATTCAATATTTGTCTCCAGTATCATAATTCAAAGGCATCAATTCTCCTGACTCCCTTATTCAATGTCCACCTTTCACAAACATATGATGCAAACTGAAAAGAACATGACATGAGGCAGGGGAACCTTCACCTTCAATAGGACATCTGTACTTTTCAACACCTTAAAGAGGTCTTTTGCAACAACATTCCCCAATGCAATTCATCTTTTGATTTCTTGACTACTATTCCATTGGTGTTGATTGTAGCATCAAGTAAAGCAAAATTTTGGACAACTTCAATCTTTTCTCCATTTATCATGAAGTTGCTTACTGACCCAGTTATATGGATTTTTGTTTTGTTGATGTTGAGGCACAATCCATGATGAAGGCTATGTTCTTTGATCTTCATCAGTAATGTTTCAAATCCTCTTCACTTTCAGCAAGCAGAGTTGTATCATCTGATAATGCAGGTTGTTAATGAGTCTTCCTCAAATCATGATGCTGCATTCTTCTTCATAAAGTCCAGCTTCTTGTTTATTTGCCCGGCATAGGGATTCAAGAAGTGTGGTGAAAGGATACAGCCCAGACGCACACTTTTCTCAACTTTAATCCAGGCAGTGTTGACTTGTTCTGCTTGAATGACTGCTTCCTGGTCCAGGTACCAATTCTTCATGAGTACAATTAAGTGCTCTAGTATTCCTATTCTTCACAATGTTATCCATAATTTGTTATGATCCACACGGTCAAATGCCTTTTCATAGTTGATAAAACATAGAGAGATACCTTTCTGATATTCCCTGCTTTCAGTTAATATCCATCTGACATCAATAATGATGTTGCTGGTTCCATGACCTTTTCAGAATCTGACCTGATTTTCCAGCAGTTTCTTGTTTACATACTGCTGCAGTCACTTTTTTTTTTTTTTTTTTCGGTACTGGGGGTTGAACCCAGGGCCTTGCGCCTGCATGCTCGCTGCAGTCAGTTTTGAATGATCTTTAGCAAAAACTTGCTTGCATGTGATATTAATGATATCATTCAATAGTTTCCACGTTTGTTTGGATCCTCTTTCTTGAGAACAGGCAGAGATGTGGATTTCTTCCAGTTAGTTGGCCACGTAGATCGTTTCCAAATCTCCTAACAGAAACAAGTAAGCAACTCCAGTATGGCATTTGTTTGTGGAAATCTCTCTGTTGGTATTCCACCAATTCCTGGAGCCTTGTGTTTCACCAATTCCTCCAAGGCAGCTTCCACTTCTTCCTTCAGTACCATTGCTTCCTGATCATATGCAACTTCTTGAGGTGTTTGGTCATCTACACATTCTTTTTGGCATAATAATTCTGTGTATTCCTTCTATCTTCCTTTGATGTTTTCTGCACCGTTTAATATTTTCCCTTCACTACTGCCACTGGGGACTGGGATTTAGCTCAGTTGGTAGAGCACTGCTCTGCAGCCTCTGAGGTCCCGAGTTCAATTCCCAGCACCGCAAAATGGGAGAAGGACGTGGCAACCCACTCCCAAAGGCAATCCCGATACAGTCAGCCATTGAAAACCCCATAAGGGTCGCTATGAGTCCGACTCAACTTGATGGCATCTAACAACAACAACAACAAATTGCCACTGGAGGCTTAAATGTTTTCTTCAGTTCCTTAATCTTGAGAAAAGCAGAGCATGTTCTTCCCTTTTGGTTTTCTATCTCCAACTCTTTACATGTTATTATATTTTTTTCCCTTTTCTGGTATATGTTGGCGGGGTACAGAATAATACAGCATTTGTTTTTTTCATTGTGCAATTATTATATTAGTTTTGGTTACACGTTTATCAACTTAGAAGGTTTATGGAACCATTTGACTAATAGGTAGTAAAATTCATATGTATATTTGGGTTGTGTTCACCTATTTTTCCCATGTACTCATGAAGTTGCATTGTTTACACTGAGATTATACTCTCCCCCTCTATCCCTCTACATTGATTTTTCTCCCCATCCCATCTTCTGCAATCTTCACTTTCTTTTGCTCATTCCCTCCATCCTTCTTAATCTTTTTATTATCCCTTCTTTGCTAAGTTTAGCTGTGCATTTTTATATATTAACTCATGTATAGGATTTTTCCTTCCTTTAAGTAAGATTCAGTTCATACATGTAAGTGAGAATATATGCTATTTCTCTTTTTGAGCTTTTGTTCATTCCCTTAAGATGATATTCTCCAGTTCCATCCATTTTGCAGCAAATGACATTTCATTTTTTATTGCTGAGTATATGTCTATATGTACTATGGGCTGGGATTTAGCTCAGTTGGTAGAGCGCTGTGCTGCAGTCTCTGAGGTCCCGAGTTTGGTTTCCAGCACCGCAAAAATGGGAGAAGGACCTGGCAATCCACTCCCAAGGCAATCCAGAAATAGTCAGACATTGAAAACCCTATGAGGGTCTCTATGAGTTGGATACTGACTCGATGGCACCTAACAACAACAACAACATATGTACTATAATTTTTTATCCATTCTTCTGTTGATGGGCATCTTGGTTGGTTCCATATCCTTCCTATTGTGAAGAGTCCTACATTGAATATTCAAATGCAAGTGTCTCTGTGGTAAGAAGACTTGACTCTTTTTGGGTATATTCCCAGTAGTGGTATAGCTCAGTCACATGGAAGTTCTATTTTTAGTTGTCTGAGGTATCTCCATATTGATTTTCAAAGTGGTTGAACTAATTTACAGTCCCATCAACAGTATAAGAGGGTTCCTTTTTCTACACATCCTCACCAGCATTTGTTATTACTTGTTTTGTTGATCTGAACCCAGAACCTCAGAAACTGTGGAGTGGTACTTTACTAACTGAGCTAAATCCCAGACCCTCTTGCTGGAGTTAGGTGGAATCTCACAGTTGTTTTGATTTGCATTCCCCTAATGGCTAAGGATACTGCACATTTTTTCATGTGTTTCATGGCCTTAAGAACTTCTTCATTTGAAAACTGTCTGTTCATTTCCTTTGCCTACTTGTGTATTGAGTTATTTGTTGCCTTGGTTATTCACTTTCTTGAATACTTTGTAAATTCTAGAAATTAGTCCTCTGTCAGATGTATAGCAAAAACAGTTAGTACTGGCACAAAAGTAAGCTTGAAGACCAATGGAAAAGAATTGAAGACACAGAGATACACCCACATAACCTCACCCACTTGATCTTTGACAAAGGGGCTAAGGATATTCAATGGAGAAAAGATAGCCTCTTTAACAAATGGTGCTGGGAAAACTGGATATCCATCGGCAGAAAAATGAAAACAGATGTGTACCTCTCAATTTGCCTGAGAGTCAACTTGAAAAGGATAAAACCAGAAACTTTAAAACTACTATAAGAAAGATAGGAAAAATACTCCAGCACACAGGCATAGGAAAGCATTTCCTTAACAAGACTCCATCACTCAGGAAATCACATCAAGAACTGACTAATGGGATTACATGAAATTAAAAACTTCTGTACCCCAAAGAAAACAACCAACAGAGTTAAAGAAGAGCCCACTAAAAGGGAGAAAGTCATTATAATATTTGATTTTGTCTTCTCAAGATGCTCTTTGAAATCTTGTATCATTCTTCAACTCCATCATGTTTTCCTTTTAGTTTAGCTGCTTAACGTGCAAGGGCAAGTTACAGTCTTTAGACATGTAATTTGGTCTTTTTCTCCTGTCCTTTTAATAGCCTTTTGCTTCCCCTATAAATGATGTTTTTGATGTCATATTACAACTCATCTGGTCTTTGATCACTAGTGTTGAATGCATTAAATCTGTTCCTGAGGCAGTCTCTGAACTCACATTGGATATACTCAAGTTCATACCTTGGCTCTCATACAATTGTTCTAATTTTCTTGAGCTTCAGTTTGAACCTCCATATGAGTAGTTGATGGAGTGATCCATAGTCAGCACCTGGTTGTGTTCTGACATTTGATACTGTGCTTTTCCATCTCTTTCCACAAATGTACTCAATTTGGTTCCTATATGTTCCATCTGGTGAACTGCATGTGTATGCTGTTATTAGGTACCATCTAGTTGTGTCCAATTCATAGTGACCCTCATAGGGTTTTTGGTGGCTAATTGTTTCAGGATTGCCTCTGGAGTGGATTGCTATGTCCTTATCCCATTTTTGAAGTGCTGGGAATTGAACCCAGAACCTCAGAAACTGTAGAGTGGTACTCTACTAACTGAGCTAAATCCCAGACCCTCTGTGTGTACAGTCACCACTTATGCTGGTAAAAAACCATATTTGCCATGAAAAGGTCATTGGTCTGACAAAATTCTATCATGCAATCTCCAGCACTGTTTCTGTTACCAGGGCCATATTTTCCAACTACTGAGCCTTCTTTGTTTCCAACTTTTGCATTCCAGGCACCAGTAATTATCAGTACATCCTGATTGCATATTCTATTTCAGATTGAGGGAGCTACTAAAAGTCTTCCCTATCTTTATTTGTGGCTTTAGTAGGGGGTGGGTAAATTTGAATAATAGTCATATTAGTTGGCCTTCCTTGTAGGTATATGGGATATTATTTGGTACTGCTACTGGAGTGGACTGTCACATCCTTCTCTCATTTTTGTGGTGCTGGAGATGGAATCTGGGTCCTCAGAGAATGCAGAGCAGCACTCTACTAATTGAGTCAAACCCCAGCCACATGGGTGCTACTATGTCACTATGAATAAGTATAATGCCATTAAGAAAGACTCAGATTTCTGTTTCTTTCTTTGTGACTCATTTTTTCTCTCTGGAAGGCTTTAGGAACTTCTTTTCACCTCTCTTCTGAAATTTCAGTGACATGCTCTATTCATTGTACTGGATATTTAGTTAGCCTTTCAATATGGAACCCCCTGTCCTTCACCTCGTGTATTCTTTGATAATTTTTCCTTTGATCTCTATTCTCCCTAGATATCCAGTAGTAGTATTTCAGTTTGCTTATCTTTTCTTTATTTTCCAGCTTTTGTTTTCTTTTTCTTTGTCCTTTATAAGAAATTTGTAAAACCTTACCATCTAACACTACTACATAGTGTCTATATACAATATATATTTTAAATGGTTTCTATTATAATGTTAACATCTAAACCCTCTAAATTATTCTCTGACTTTTCCTTCTTTTCTATATCTTCTTTAAAGAGTGTTTTAGATATACCCTGATTCTTGCATTGTTTCTGTTTCTGAAAATACCTATGATCCTTAGCTATCTTTATATTTACAAAAGATAAACTAAAATGCAGATTGGAGGTCTGGAGAGGGTAAAATGAGTGCAACAGAACTCAGATCCTGCTTGAATTCACTGTTGGGTGATCAGGAGGTAAATTAGCTTTTTTGTTAGGGAATCCCTGGATGTCAATGTCTAGGATTCTTACTTCTAAGGGAGCCCAATTCTCTGCTCATGTGGCTTACAGTCTAGTGGAATGACAGATGTAAAAAATTACATTTAAATATGAATAACTGCTACTGCTTGCAGCCATAGCACCAAGGCATCTGACCTTGTCAGATCTTGGAAGCTAAGCAGGGTCAGGTCTGGTTAGTACTTGGATGGGAGACCACCTAGAAACACCAGGTGCTATAGGCTTGAGAGAAGGACCTGGCAACCCACTCCCCCAAATCAATCTGCCATTGAAAACCCTATGAATAGCAAAGAAGCACTAACAATAGTGTTTCACCTGCTGTATGTAGGGTCACTATGAGTCGGACAATGACTTGATGGCACCTAACAACAACAACAACTGCTATTAGGGAAGTGTATTCATTTCTGGTGGCAGCTATAACAAATTACCATAAACTTGTTGGCTTAAAACAATAGAAATTTATTCTGTCATAATTTAGAGACCAAAACCAAGGTATAAGCAGGGCTGCATACCCTCTGGAAGCTCTGGGATAGAATTTTTCCTTGCCTTTTCCAGCATCTGATGGCTGTTGGCATCCGTCAGCTTCCTTGGTTTGTGGTTACATTACTCCTTTGCCTCTATCCTCTGTGTCTCAAAATATCCCTCTGTCTTTCTCTTATAAGGAAACCTGTCATTAGATTCAGGGCCCTTCTGAATAATCCAGGATGATCTCATCTCAAGGTCCTTAATTTGATTGCATATGTAAATATTCTTTTTTCAAAGAAAGTAATATTTAACCTTTTACCATATAAGGTAATAGTCACAAGTTTTAGGGATTATGAAGTGGACATACTGGGGAAGAAGGAAGAACTTCATTCAACCCCCTATAGGAAGAACAGCTTCAGTTTACATGAAAGGAAGAAAATATGGGAAGGTTCACAGAGTATGCCTAATCTAGCATTATTCTTACCTTAACAGATAGTAAATATGTCAACTTTTTAGTGGTTAAGTTTTAACCTAAAGTGGTCCAACTTATTGTTCATCACAGAATTAGCTCTAAGAATCATAAAAGGAGAGAATTACTTTGTCCATATTGCCAAATACAGTTCATTCAAGTGTCATAAAGAAACTAGTGGACATTCTTTGTAACATTTACATTAAAAGGGCTAAAAGGAAGTATTTAAGGATTCTGAGATAACTTACCATTGTTGCTCCCACTGACTATTCTTAATGTCAATGCTGTTTATTTTACCTCCCCTAACATAACAAACTAGAAGTCAAAGCTCAAAATATAACAAGAACATATCTGAAGACTAATGGATTCTCAAGTGGTACCTTAAGAAATATAGATGGAATGATCTTATAACTCAGTGAAAAACTAAAAAAATTAAATAAATAAACAGTATAATGGAAGGTTTAGAAATTCTTTGCAGTATAGTCGATCATGGGCTTGATTACCAAACTTTTACCTAAATAACTATACAAACCTTGGTTGCAGACAGCTTTCAAGAAACTTTGCCTTTTTCTGAAATTCTGAACTTTTTTGTGTTCTTGGGTATTAGGAGGCATGTGAACTTCTGAATCCATTTTTTCTTTATTCTTCTCCCAACTTCTTACAGTGCTTTCCTCCCCACTGATATTATGAGTTAGTTCCTCATCTGAAACACAAACATTTTATGTTACCAATATTACAGTTCTCCTTACTGGTTTCATGCAAAGAAAAGAAAATTCAGCCAGGAGTAGTACTGCATGCCTGTAATCCCAAAGACTTGGGAGGTGAAGGCAGGAGGATGGCAAGTTCAAGGCCAAACGCAGTCTACATAATTTACTGAGACCCTGACTCAAGATAGTAATTTACTGAGATCCTGACTCAAGATATAAGATAAAAAATGGGCTGGGGTTGCAGCTGCGTGGTAGAGCACTTACAAAGTGTGTGTGAGGCCCTGAGTTCAACCCCCAAGTACTGGAAAAAAAATAATAAAATAAATAAAGAGAAAAAAGAAAGAAAAGAGAATTCACGCTTTTCTAGATTTTCTTTTTCAAGCTATTTGAGAGAATGAAAGCCTTACAAGTGTTTTTATATAACAAACAAAAAGGTTGTTGGTTTAAATTCTGACGGGAATACAACAAACAGTTGAGATCAATAGAGTTAACAATTTCCTGCTATGAAAATATTAAATTTCTTGATATTAAATAAGTGCTCTATTAATAAGAAACATAAAAGTTGACATACTGTTTATTAACTTCTGCTAATATCAATTTAGTAACTATCTTTGATAACAGTTTGACTGTCAAAGTTACTATTAATTAACTCCCAGGCTTAGTGGCATCCCAAATCAAGACCCATTACACAGGTGCTGTGGCACATGCCTGAAATCCCAGCAACTCGGGAGGCTGAGACAGGAGGATCACAAGTTCAATGCCAAAGGCAGCTTGTATAACTTATCAAGATCCTATCGCAAAATAAAAAATAAAATTGGGGCTGGAAATATTGTTCAGTGGTGGACCACTTGCCTACCATGCACAAGGCCCTGTATTCCACCTCGGTACTTAAAAAAAAATTATCCACATGTCCTCCTTCTTGTCAGTTTGAGCATAGGTTAAGTAGAATTCAGATGGAAATGTCTATAAAATAAATCTGTATGAAATGTGTACAAATCGAGCAATATTACTAATACCTGGTTTGTGAGAAACTTCCTCCTCTTCTTTTTGATTAAGTTGTGAGATGTTGGTCAATTCTATATTCATATTTTCAGTAGACTGAAAATCTATGTTATGCATGGGCTCACTCTCTGGACAGTCTTGTTTCCTTTTTTCAACTGTAGTTATTTCTATTACTTGAGAATAAACAACTGTGGGGAAAGGCTTACTTGGAGAACTTGGGTTTTGCTCTTCATCAGTGTAATTCCTTTCAGTATCTTGTTTCTTTTCCCCATCCACCTTTTCCATATTGTGTGTATCTGTTTGATTCATTAAAGGAGTTGGTTCTCTGGGGCTATTATCCTCAGGCTTTTTTAATACCTCTACATGACTAGTCAACTTTGAAACTTCATGTGTTGAAGGCATTCTTATAAGAGCCAGGGAAGTTTGCTCAGAATTGCAATGTGAGTGATCAAAAGAAGTTCCAAATTTCCATGGTTCATAATTTGCAACATGTTGTTCAGAAATATCTGTATTACTTGAATCAAAAAATGTAACAGCTTCCTGTTGGGGAAGTGTGGTCAGGCCACCTGCTTTTAACTCATTTTTCTGTGAAAAATGATCTTCCGAAGGTAAAAGTTGTTGAAAATCCATTACTGCTCTATTTGTTATATTCTCTCTATAATTACAGTGTTTTTTTGATTTTGTAGAACCTATCACCTTTTTAGATGATACAGCCTTCTTAAAAGTACAGCAATCATTATCATCATTCTCAAAATGTTCCTTTACAAAAGATAGGAAAGAATTTTCCCATGTGTTGAGGCTCTTATGTTTTTTACCTGAGTTGCTATTTTCATGAGATTTATAAGAGCAATTGTCTTGTTCTTGGTTAACTTGAGGCTGCTGATCTGTAGTAAGAAGTGGTAACCTGATTTCTTTATGTAACGAAACTTCTGAAAAAGACTTAGTATTAGTTTGATCAACGGAATCCAGTTTCAAGAATTGCATTTCTTGCCTATCTGGTAAAGCCATGTTGTGGGTATTTGTTTCTTTGGAAATTGAACAAGACTCAATATTGTTATCTACTTTATTCTTCAAGCTTGACAGAGGTGGACTAGAAAGTTCACATGATTCTTCTGGATGGACATCAAGGGCTTGGAGGGTATGTGGCTGATGAGTAATTACTTTGTTTATTTTCTCAGAAGAAGAGACAGCCATTGCCTGTCTTGAATTGCAGTCTCCATCATCTACTTGAGTCATTTGATGTTGTATGTTTTTTCTTCCTTTACTTTTAGACACGTTCATGCTTCTATCTTTGATATTGTGGAGACTGTTCTTTTTAAGACCTACAGAGTGTACTTGGTTAACAGTTGAGTGCTCATGCATGGACTTGCCAAATTTTGTGGTTTCAGAATTTTTTGGGCAATGTTCATACAGATCTTCTTTATTTACAAGTAAATTTTCTTTGCTTCCTTTATTGATTTCTATGTGTTCTGGCTTCTGTCTGTTGGAATTTTCATTACAAACAAACTCAGTGTGATTTTTAAAACTGAATTTTGGTCTCTATAGAAACAAAATATATAGTTTTAGTTTTCAGCTACAGATCTATATTAAAATCAATCTGTATTTTTGACTAATCAAACTATGATTCCATTCAATTTTATCATTTGAGTCTAACAACAGGACCAACAGGAATATATCCAACTTAGATATTTCAAAAGAGTAAATAGAAGAAAGGCAAATGCTATGGACTTAGATATGGTATGTACACATACCTTTATTTTCTACCATACATTTTAATTTGTTTTTGCCAATGTTTTAGCACCATTAATAAGTATGATAAAAATTTTAATCTACTTAATTTTTGTAGCCTTTTAAGCTAATCAAACAAAGGGAAACTTTATAAGAATACTTTAGAAACATTCTCCTGTCCCATTCTAGCTAGAGCTAGAATAAGGAGAATTTCTTCCTCTGCTGTCTGGAAATCCTATAGGTAGGTCAATTGTTAGGTGCCGTCCAGTCGAGTCTGACTCATAACGACCCTCATAGGGTTTTCAATGGCTGATTGTTTTGGGATGGCCTTGGCAGTGGGTTGCCATGTCCTTCTCCCATTTTTGCAGTGCTGGGAATCGAACTCGGGACCTCAGAGACTGCAGAGCGGTGCTCTACCAACTGAGCTAAATCCCAGCCCAGGTAGGTCAGTAGAAGCAGGGATTTAAAAACCAGAAGACATGTATTGTCCTAAGTTGGTCCATAAGGAAAGATTATTGTGGACTGTTAAAATGAAAACAGGAAGACAGCTTCATCTCACTCACCATAACTCAAGCAAGCACCAGATGAAAAGTAACCACCCACCATGTAAAGTTTGAAGGAATGGAGTGACATCTTTGATTCTTGAACTGTGCTTAGACCAAAAGAAATTCTACATGCTTGATAAACCTCAGCCTCCATGAAGAAGAAAAGAAATGAAGTGGCTAATAATACATTAGTGTTCCCAGATATGCTACATTTACTTAATTGCTTCTCTGATTTACAACCTAGAACTTTCTAATTGTCATGTAATTATTCTGAAGTGTCTCAAAACCAACAATGAAGTCACTATTCCTGACTAATGCTTTGGTAGTCTTTCTTTTCCTTCTAATAATCTATAATATAACCAGCGGTTTTATCCACATAAAAGTATTTATTACTAAACATAGATATACCTTATGCTGCTGCACATCCTGTCCATCTACTGGGTCAGCATTATTCCTTTGAGCTGTAAATAAAAAGAGAAAAAATCACTTCCAGTGGTCAGACTCTAGACTTCTAAACTCAAAAATCTTGTATCATGAGAAAGCTAAATGGAATAAGCAAAATTATGTAAACATCTGATATTAAAATTGGCACATACAACATGCCTATAATTTATAATTTCCACATTTATTAGAAACTAAGAAGTAACATTTCTATAGGAAGAGTAAACTAGACTTAACAAAATAACTAATACTACAGATGGGCACTAAACTCAGTATTTTTAATTTTCCCCAGCTATAACTGGATATGCCATCTTTGCTCAGTGGATTCTACAAGCTACTTTTATAAAGCAAACAATTATTTCATAGTAAAGTCCTAGTTTTAATGCTGCATTTTTGCACAGAAAAGGCCAATGACAAGGTGAATGCACAGGGGGGAAAAGCTGGTTTGAAAAAAAAAGCCTATATTGATAATAAAAGGAATGTACTTTAGAGTATCTTTCATTGCTTCCTTTAAATACTGAAAGTTGAAATAATTATTGATACATGTCTTTAGCCACTAAAGATCAAAACATGGAAATAATGCCTGGCACACAGAAATATTCAATGACTATTTAAAAGAGGAAGGAATAAATGAACATTTTAGATGTGATACATAAAAATACAAATTTCCTTGAATATATTATAAGTTGTTTTGGTTAGGTGCCATTGAGTCATGTCCGATTCATAGGGACCCTTATAAGATTTTCAATGGCTCATTGTTCTGGGATTGTTTTGGGAGTGGGCTGCCATGTCCTCTGATGTCTTTTGTGTGGTGCTGGGGATCAAACCCAGGGCCTCAGAGAGTTGAGAGCAGTACTCTACCAACTAAGCTAAACTCCAGATCCATATTATGTTAGAAATGTAAAATATTTTAACAATAATGCAACTGGAACAGAAAGTAATTTATTGCTTGGGAATAATTTTCACGATAGCAATCAAATTATGATTTGCAAAATGAAACTGATATCACCAATTCATCTGACTGATGTGAGGAAAGGCACACAGAATGTCGTGCTATCAAACAAAGTGGGGTAGGAGCACATTTTCTGAAATCTCAATCCTGAGTTTCAATGTAACTCAGCTGCTTACCAGCTGGGTGACCTTGGGCAAGTTTCTTAATGTCTCTGCCTCCATAAAACATTCATAAATAAAAGCTAATAATAGCCCTCTCTGGCTGTACCACAATGGAAAAGTTCAATATCAACTGTCAGAACAAAACCAGGTGCTAATTGTGGATCACACCATCAACTGCTCATATGCAGGTTCAAACTGAAACTGAAGAAAATTAGAACAAGTGTACAGGAGCCAAGGTATGATTCTGAGTATATCCCACCTGAGTTCAGGGACCACCTCAAGAACAGGTTTAATGCATTAGACACAAATGATAGAAGACCAGAAGAGTTGTGGCATGACATCAAAGATATTATTCATGAGGAAAGCAAAAGGTTATTAAAAAGAAAAAAAGAAAAGGTCAAATTATATGTCAAAACAGACTCTGAAACTTGCCTTTGAATGTCAAGCAGCTAAAGTAAAAGGAAGACATGATAAAGTTAAGGAACTAAGCAGAAGATTTCAAAAGGCAGCTCAAGAAGAAAAAAATGGAATTTTTTTTCTTTTTTTTTGCGGTACTAGGGGTTGAACCCAAGGTCTTGTGCTTGCATGCTTTTGCAAGTGCTGGAACACTGAGCTGCTACCTCCAGCCCATTTTTTTTTTCACCTTTTGAAATAGGGTTCCGCTAAATTACACAGCCTGCCTCTGGTCTCTAACTTGCAATCCTCCTGCCTCAACCTCCAAAACTGCTGGGATTACAGGCATGTGCCACCGCGCCTGGATTAAAAATCAAATATTTTAATGACATGTGCAAAGAGCTGGAGACAGAAAATCAAAAGGGAAGAATACACTCTGTTTTTCTCAAGTTTAAGGAATTGAAGAAAAAATTCTAGCCTCGAGTGGCAATACTGAAAGATTCTACAGGGAAGATATTAAACAATGCAGGAAATATCAAAAGAACATGGGAGGAATACACAGTCATTATACAAAAAAAGAATTGGTGAATGATCAACCATTTCAAAATGTTTCATGTGATCAGGAACCAATGGAACTGAAGGATGAAATGGAAGCTGCCTTGAAGGAACTGGTGAAAAACAAGTTTCCAAGAATTGATGGAATACCTAAAGGGATGTTCCAACAAACAGATGCAGCACTGGAGGTGCTAACCTGTTTATGCCAAGAGATTTGGAGAAAAGCTACGTGGACAACTGTCTAGAAGAGATCCATAGTTGTGCCTATTCCCAAGAAAGGGGATCCAACCAAATGTGGAAATTATCAAACAAGATCACTAATATCACATGCAAGCAAAATTTTACTAAGGATCATTCAAAAGCAACTGCATCAGAATATTAACAGGCAATGCCAGAAAATCAAGTTGGATTCAGAAGAGGGTGGGGAACTAGGGACATTATTGTTGATGTCAGATGGATATTAGCTGAAAGCAGAGAATATCAGAAAGATGTCTGTCTGTTTTATCGACTATGCAAAGGCACTTGACTGTGTGGATCATAACAAATTATGGACAACACTGCAAAGAATGGGAACACCAGAGCACCTAATTGTACTCATGAGGAATCTGTACATGGACCAGGATGCAGTCATTCAAACAGAACAAGGAAACACTGCTTGATTTAAAGTCAAGAAAGGTGTGTGTCAGGGCTGCATACTTTCACCATATCTCTTCAATTTCTATGCTGAGCAAATAATCCAACAAGCTGGGCTTTATAAAAAAGAATGAGGCACCATAATTGGAGGAAGACTCATTAAAAACCTGTGTTATGCAGATGACACAACTCTGCTTGCTGAAAGTAAAATTTTGAAATATTTACTGATGAAGGTCAAAGAACATAGTATTCAGTATGGATTGCAACTCAACATCAACAATACAAAAATCCTTACAAGTGGGTCAGTAAGCAACTTCATGATAAATGGAGAAAAGATTGAAGTTGTCCATGACTTTGCTTTACTTGGTTCTACAATAAACACCCGTGAAAGCATGAGTCAAGAAATCAAAAGATATATTGCACTGGGAGAGGCTGTGGCAAAAGATCTCTTTAAAGTATTGAAAAGTAAAGATGTCACATTGAAGATGAAGGTGCACCTGACTCATATCATGGTATTTTCGGTCACATCATATCATTGTAAGAGGTAGACACTGAACAAGGGAGACAGGAAAAGAATTGATGCTTTTGAATTATGGAGCTGGAGGCTACTATTAAATATACCATGGACTGCCAAAAGAACCAACAGATCTGTCCTAGAAGAAGTGTAACCAGAGTGTTCCTTGAAAGCAAGGATGGCTAAACTTTATCTTATGTATTTTGGACATGTAGTCAGGAGGGACCATTCTTTGGAGAAGGATATCATGTTTGGGAGAGTGGCAGGTCAAGGAAAAAAAGGAATGCCCTCAACTAGATGGACTGACAGTGTTTGCAACAATGGGTTTAAACATAAATAAGATCATGTTCCTGGCACAGAATAGGGGAGTGTTTTATTCTGCTGTACATAGGGTCACTATGAGTCGCACTCGACTGGACGGCACCTAACAACAACAAATAACAGTCCTTACCTTACATAACTGTGAAGATTAAACAATAACACATATGCAAGGAGGTTAGAGTTCCCAGCACAGAGAAAATATTTCATTATTATGACTGCTGTTGTTAATATTTTCTAAGAGCATAAAGCCTACAGCCATAACACCCTGACATCTGATCTCATCAGATCTTGGAAGCTAAAGAGGGTCAGGCCTAGTAAGTACTTGGATGGGAGACTGTTTGGAAATACCAAGTACTGCAGTCTTGGGCAAAGGACCTGGCAGCCCACTCAGGAAACAATCAGCCATTGAAAACCCTATGAATAGCAGAGAAGCACTGACAATAGTACCAGGCATGGCACGGTGTTGGGTAGTGTTTCATCTGTTGTACATAGGGTTGCTGTGAGTCAGTCCTGATCCAACTAATTAGACAGATATACATTTTGAGGTGGTGACTTTTGGTGAGGTAGCTAAATTCTCTTCCTTGTCACTTTAAACTTCTGACATATGTCAGGTACTGTGCTGAAGTATTTTACAAACATTAACTCCAATCCTCATCCTAACAACACCGTAGACATGCAGGCAGATGAGTAGATACTAAAAACTCCAATTTGCAGGTAGAAAATTGGGGATCTTAATTTATCCAAGTCTATAAAATCTGTTAAAATGAATCCTGATCCAACACCAAAGTAAGCATATTTTACTCTAAGATAGAAAAGGAGCAAATATATTTTATATGATGAAAGTTCTTTATTCATTCTAAAACACTCTTTAGGGCTGAGGGTGTAGATAAGGGATGGAGTGCTTACTTAGCACTTGCAAGGCCCTGGGTTTGATCCCCAGCACTTCAAAAAAAAGAAAGAAAGAAAGAAAGAAAGAAAGAAAGAACGAACAAAGTTCCTCAACTAGAATTTCAAATACTCCATATAAGTATACAGATATTCCTTAAGTAAACAAATTTCATACTGATATTGAAAAGTAGGATGATAATGACAGAATTTCAATGTTCAAACTTATGAAAAATATATTCAGATTACCTAGTGAAGCATGATAATGCAAATGTGCTTTAGTAAATTCTCTCACAAAGGAAGTATGAGGGCTATATCCCAAAGAGAAACATTCTTTCCATGAAGGAAATTTCCTTGTGTAGGTATATGTGGGTATTAGTGAACAGGGGCTTCTGAATTTGAAGACAGAGTTAGAATGCTGGATGAAGCACTTCCAGAAAAGAAAAATAATGCATGCCATCATAAAATAGAGAAGTCAAGCAATTACGCATATGATCAAAGGAAACATTTTTAAATATATGAACTTTTGCCTCCAACTTGGTATTTGCAATTTTTCTTGTACCTTGAAATGTAAATATGATTGTTTTAGTAATATATTTCAATGTGCTGTTTCAGATCTGGCCTTGATGGAATGCCAATAGAGATGTTTCAGCAAACAGATGCAGCACTGGAGTTGCTAACTTGTTTATGCCAAGAGATTTGGAAAAAAGCAACCTGACCAATGGACTAGAAGAAATCCATTTCTGTGCCTATTCCCAAGAAAGAGGATCCAAACAAATGTGGAAACTATTGAATGATATCATTAATACTACACACAAGCAAATTTTTGCAAAAGATGATTCAAAAGCAACGACAGTAGTATATAGACAGGGAAATGCCAGAAAATCAAGCCAGATTCAGAAGAGGGCATAGAACCAAGAACATCATTGCTGATGTCAGATGAATATTAGCCAAAAGCAGAGAGTACCAGAAAGATGTCTATCTGCGTTTTATCAACAATGCAAAGGCATTTGACTATGTGGATCATAATAAATAATGGATAACACTGCAAAGAATGGCAACACCAGAGCACCTAATTATACTCATTAGGAATCTATACATGGATCAGGACACAGTGGTTCAACCAGAACAAGGAAATACTGCTTTGTTTAAAGTTGTGAAAGTGTGTGTCAGGTCTGTATCCTCACAGGACCTCTTCAATTTCTATGCTGAGCAAATAATCCAAGAAGTTGGACTTCATGAAGAAAAACATGGCATCATGACTGGAGGAAGACTCATTAACAACCTCCATTATGAAGATGACACAACTCTGCTTGTTGAAAGTGAAGAAGATTTGAAACATTTACTGATGGAGATCAAAGAACACAGCTTTCTGTATGGGTTGTGCCTCAACAATAAAACAAAAATCCTTACAACTGAGTCAGTATGCAACTTCATGGTAAACGGAGAAAAGACTGAGGCTGTTAAAGATTTTGCCTTACTTGTTCTACAATCAATACCTGTGGAAGCAGCAGTGAAAAAAATCAAAAGACGCATTGCACTTGGAAAAGTTGTGAAAGACCTCTTTAAAGTGTTGAAAAGTAAAGATGACACGCTGAAGATGAAGGTGCATCTGACTCATGCCATGGTGTTTTTAGTCTCATCATATGGTTGTGAAAGCTGGACACTGAATAAGGGAGACAGGAGAATTGATGCCTTTGAATTATGGTGCTGGAGATGAATATTGAATATACCATGGACTGCTAAAAAAACCAACAGATATATCTTAGAAGTACAACCAGAGTGCTCCTTGGAAGTAAGGATGGCTAGACAGCATCTTACATATTTTGGACATGTAGTCAGGAGAGACCAATCCCTGTAGAACATCATGTTTGGGAGAGTGGCTGGTTAACAAAGAAAAGGAATACCCTCAACTAGATGGATTGACACAGTGTCTACAAGAATGGGCTTAAATATAAATAAGATCATGTGCCTGGCACAGAATCAGGGAGTGTTTCATTCTGTTGTACATAGGGTTGCTATGAGTTGGACCCAACTCGATGGCACCTAACAACAACAACCACAATTACACAGTTTTGAGCAGAGGAATGTTGTGATGCTTAATAAAATTTAACAGATTCATTAGAGTATAAAGAATATTCCAAATGTTTAGAATATTTTTAAATAATATTTTTATTAATATCCAGAATTCAAATTCTTTTATAGTTCAACTTAACAGTATATTGAGAGGGCAAAGTACAGCCATAAGAAAACATTCTAAGGGCATGGATATAAACAATTCTGGTCATATTCATTAAGATGGATACAACAAATTTCTTTCACATCATAATTCAGTCAAAGGAATTTAGGAAAAATTCAGAAATTTATAAAAGTTTTTTTTTTAATCTGTCTGCAATGTACAACCTGGAGGAAAAGAATCACCTTTTCTTTTTTCTCTTAGACACATTCTTTTATGTGCATTTTCAAACAAATCAGGATATTTTATTAAAAGAAAATAACAAAGACATCACTGAATATATTTTTTCAAAATATATGAGGAAAACATTTAATTCTATAATTCTAAATTCAATCTCTATAACTATTGATTTGATCAACAGCTACAGGGGAGTTTACTCTTACCTGGTTTAAGATATTTTTGATGTTTAGGAACATATTTCTCAAGGAGGCGCCTCATACATGAATCTTTGGCCTCATCCAAAGCACACTTTCCATTGTCATTTCTAAATAATGGATCGGCTCCATTCAAAAGAAGTAACTCTGCCACCTAGAAAAAGGTTGTTCATGTAAGGGGAGCCTAGACAAAGGGTCTACTATTATAAATTTATGTTAGCAATAACTCTAAGCAACACCAAATGTTTCAACACAGGGTCTGGGATTATGTATAACATCTTTGCCCATTAAAGGAAACTAGTGTAATTGCTACTGAGTCATAATTTGTAGATATAAAAATCCCTGCTCTCACAAAAGATTAAAAGAAAGTAAAAGAAGAAAAAGGGAAAGAGAAGAAGGAAAGAGAGAAGGATGGAAGGGGAAGTTAAAGAAAAAGAAAAAAGAAGGGAAAGAAGGAAGGAAGAAGATAGGAAGGACAGAAGTTGGACAGAAATGTTTGTGGTTTAGCGCCTTATGAAATGACACCTGCAAATATGCTCGAGATTAGGACTAGATTCTACAGTAGCAAATGTAATTTTAATTTGTTGTTGTTATTAGGTGCTTCGAGTCCTGTTTGACTCAGTGACTCTCATAGGGTTTTCAATGGCTGTTTCAAGATTGCCTTGGGAGTGGATTGCCATGTCCTTTTTGCGGTGCTGGGAATCAAACTTGGGACACTACCAAGTTTGGTAGCGTGGCATGCTACCAACTAAGCTAAATCCCAGCCCATGTAATTTTAATAGTTTTATTCTAAAAACCAAGAGGGTCACATAAAGACTCCTATTCTGGTTTAAAATTCCTATTCTAATTTTTAATTTTTGTTAACTTTTCTTTTCCTTTTTCTAATATTGGCAAGTTGAACCCAGGGCCTCCCATGCACTAGGCAAGTGCTCTACAACTGAGCTTTACCCATATCCTGTTTTTTCTTTTTTCTTTTCAGATAAGATCTCAATAAGTTACACAAGCTATCTCTGACCTCAATCTTGTGATTTTCCTGCCTCAACCTCTTGAGTTGCTCAGATTATAGGCGTAAACTACCATGCTAATTATTTGTGTGCGGGGGGGGGGGGGAGCGAGCATGCGCGCGCTGTGTTTGAGAGTTGAATTCAAGGCCTCACACATGGCTTTGCAAGTGCTTTACCACTGGGCTGTACCCTGAGCCCATTTTTATATTTTTATTTTGAGATAGGGTCTCTCTAAATTATACAAACTGCCTCTGGCCTCAGATTTGCAATCCTCCAGCTTCCACCTCTCAAATTGTTGGAATTACAGTCATGTACCACCATGCCCAGCTGTTAATTTTTTAAAATCTAATAACCTAGGATAAAAAGGCCAACAGATCAAGATACTCTGTACTACAAGAGATCTTGCTTTTGAGGCCTCTGCTCTCCCTGTACAGCAACCTCAATTGTAGCCTGTACTATGTGGCTCTCTTTCCAATAATCTCAAACCCCTGGAAAATCTAGCCCAAGCTTGCCATTTTCTCTGTATGATCTCAGTTAAGTCTGTGTATTACATTATCGAATCCTGACAAGATGGTGAATGTTGCTTAGTTAACAGAATATTCTAGCAAGAAAGAGAGTAGAAGAGCTGATACTTTCCCATTGTCTCACTTAGCAAGTGAGACTTTCCCATTGTCCCACTTTTTTCTGAGAAACACTGGCAATGGGGTTTATTTGGATTTAACATTTTCCTTTAAGGGAACCTAGCAGGAGTACTTATCTCCCAGTGTGGCCTAAATGAAACATCAAGTCCAATGACCCCAAGGCATGGTGCTTTGTGGGACGAGCCAATCAAAGGTACTGTGAAATGCATACCCCAAAGCATAAAGCTCAATCACTTGCTTATTCTACCAAAGGAGAGAGAGCATTTTTAATCAACCCACTGGTAGACAGTCCAAATAGACACTCCTAAATAGCCTTGGTCTTACCAAGGATTGCTGGCATGATCCTTTTATGTTGTTGTTAGATGCCATCAAGGCAGGTCCAACTTATAGTGACCCTGTATACTTACTCATAGGGTTTTCAATGGCTGATTGTTCTGGGAATGGGCTGCTACATTTTTCTCCCATTTTTTGCTGTGCTGGGGATCAAACTCAGGGCCTCAGAGAGTGCAGAGTAGCCCCCTACCAACTGAGCTAAAACCCAGCCCAATCCTTTTATAGTCTCTAGTAAAGACATTGTACTATTTTCAGTCAAGATCTGGAGCATGGAACAAAGAAGGGATTTGACAAAGTTGTTTCTAGTGTAATTATTGAAAATAATCCTAATGTAACTGAGGCCAAAAATAACTGAGATCAAGAGAAAAAGCAAACTATTGTTGCAATCTTGTGCAACAGCAACTCCACTGAGAAAAATGTTGAATAACAAACCAATAGCAACAGTTCATCTCTGAGTTTTTCCTTAGAAACATTCTTCAGAGTATCTGGTCCCCAAGTTTAAAGTTTTCCTGTCTTGTGTTATCTAAATGTTTGTTAGGTTTCAGTTTTGGTATGTGTTCTTAGTTTTCTAAAATAACTTACCTTTAAAAGACAGCAGAAAACGAATAATCTACTAATGTCTCCAAACAGATTGAGGTTATATTTTATTGCATCTGATTATATTTTAAATAATGAGAATATTAAAAACTTAAGTATCAGAAGTCTTGGTTAAGATGTTTCATGAAAGAAAAGACAGAAGACATTGGCAGTTTTTTGTTTTGTTTCGTTTTTGAGGTAATTGGGATTTTTAAAGTCACTGCCATATTCCTAACCTTGGGCTAGTAGTTGTCTACTAAACAAGTTTACCGGTCTGCAGTTACATAAAACTAAAAAGAATACTTAGTTCATTTCTTTAAAGGAATGTGAATATAAAATGCCACTCATCCTAATGTTTTCCCAGAACCAACTACAATGCTCCTTGAACTCAGGTTAAGATTTCTTGAATTTCAGTGCCACAGGAGGCTGAGGCAGGAGGATCACAAGTTTAAGGGAAGAGGCAGCTTGTACAATTTAATGAGACCCTTTCTCAAAATAAATAATAAATAAACAAAAATGGAGCTGGAGTGTGGCTCAGTGGTGGAGCACTTGCCTAGCATGCACAAGGCCCTGGGTTCAACCCTGAGTACTGCAAAAAAAGTTTTTTCTTACATAAGCATTCAATAAATGTCTACTGTGTACCAATTTAAAAATAATAGTCATGTTGATAGCATGTACCCTGGATATGATACAATCACAATGTCATTTCATTTCTGTAGTCTTCCTCCTCCAAATCCTCAGTCTAATCATGAGACAGAGAGTTAATGAGACAGAGATTAATTGTTGCTTAGGGATGGAAGAGTTGGAGGTCAATGGGGAATACCAGCTAATAGATATGGAATAAAAATATTCTAAATATTCTAAAAGGATTCTAAAATAGATTATGGTGATGGTTACCCAAGTCTGTAAATATACCAAAAACAATTGAATTGTATACGTCATATGGGCAATTTATGGTATGTGAATTGCTGCTATTGTTAGGTGCCATCAAATAGTATCCGACTCATAGCAACCCTCAATGAGGATTTTCAATGGCTGTTTTGGGATTGCCTTGGGAGTGGATTGCCACATCCTTCTCCTGTTTTGTGGTGCTGGGAATTGAACTTCAGACCTCAGAGACTGCAGAGTGGTGCTCTTCCAACTGAGCTAAATCCCAGCCCAGTAGGTGAATTATATATAAATAAATCCTTTTAAAATGAATTCTAATCATTTTTCCCATAACTAATAATTTTTCTCAATTTGTACTTGAAAAACTTTCAAGCATATGAAAAGCTGGAAGCCTAATACAATAAACACCTATATAACCTTCACCTGGAGTCAACAATTAACATTTGTTTTTCTCTCCTCATACATATATGCATACACCTATATAAATGTAAGTATATGTGTGAGTATATGCATATATAAACAAAAAATTGCTTATTTTTTAAAAGATTGTAAATATAATAACATCTCACATCTAAATATTTAAAAGTCCATCTCCTAAGAGCATACTCTTACACAACCATAATAACACTACCACAGCTTGGGCTATTAACTATACTTATATAATATCATCCAATATCTAGTCCATATTCATACTTTACAAATTGTCCCATAACATATGTTATAGTTGTTATAGGAAAGTCAGTAACCAATCATAGCTCACATATTGTTTTCCTAGGTTTTTTCCTTTAAATATTCCTTTTTTTATAGAGTCCAAGATAATTTTTCATATAGTTTTTCCTGTATTTGGATATGCTGATAATTTCTTTCTGGGAAGATTTAACTTAATCCATTTTTTTCTGTATTTCCTGTAAACTGGAGGTTAGTTTAGAGTGGCTTGGTAGATGTGGTCTATACCTAACATTTGACATATTTCTCAATTTGACTTTTCATTTAAAGGAAAACTAGTAAGCTCTTGTGTCTTAGTTTATGAAGAAAGATATAGGAATACAGTGTCAATCAAAAGTAAAAAGAGAAATTTATCTCTGTTCAGTCTTTACAAAGACAATATTTATCCTTATTTGAAATAATGGCATAATCAGATGCTTACATGTGTTACAGGTGATGAAAATGAAGGCAATCATAGAACTTCTAACAGTTTTTATAAATGAAAAACCACAAACACTTCTCTAGAAAACCAATGGGATTTACTAAGGAGTATGACAATGGAAATTGTGGCTAACCCCAAGCTCTCACAATATTTATGTATTCACTCCTACTGCTGTGATCACCTCAGGACCTTATGGTCAAGTGGTCTACCAAATGAAAGTGGTACAAGAAATGAGAACTCTGAAAGTGTAGGATGAGTTACAACACAATCTAACTGGAAAAGATGTAATTCATTTAAAACCACACCACACACAGGAACAATATGAGGCAAATTCTTTAAAAATCACTGAGACTCAGGAATGTAATAATTCTGCTTTTCAAACTACAATAAGAATGTAATACTAGGTAGAGAAACAAAGCAATAGTAGATACAACTAAATCTATACGCAAACCACACACAAGAAGAAGATAAAGAATTTATGCCTGAATCTTCACATTTTTTTTCAGCAAAGAAAATTCAGAATATATTGCTTTCTTTCGGGAAAAATATTTCAATGGAGAGGTGGCAAAAAGGGTTATTGTGTTTAACTCTTGAGGTTTTGTGTCAAATAATAAAACATACAGTATGAGACTGACTCAAGACGAAGGTGTATAAGAAAGAGGAATAGAGGAAAGGGAAAGGCAGAGGCTAGAGCCTTACTCTTCTAGAAATTCTGGTTGGTGGTTCCAATGGACTGAAGGCATTACTTTATCAGTCTGTTTTAGACAACAGATAGTATGCATGGACTAAATATAAACACTTGCCAAATTTCTCTGGGGAGTGAATCTAGGACATAGCACAAGGTAGGCAATCACTCTATCACTAAGCTATACTTCTAACCCCTTATACTGGGAATCTTGAATCCTGCTCTTGTATCCTCTAACTTTAAAAATAAGTTCTCTTTTCACCAAAAGGCAGAAAGTAAGTTACTTTCATTAGGTTTTTCTACTCTTACTTTAAACTTATATTTAGGTTCTGTATTAGTTAACTGTTACTACCTAACAAATTACCCCCAAACATATTGCCTTGAAACAATAATAAACCTTTATAATCTCACAGTTTCTGTGAGTCAGAAATTTGAGAGTGGTATGGGTAGATGATTCTGTCTGAAGGTTTCTCATGAAGTTTGTAGGATGTTGACAGGGGATATAATCATCTGAAAGCTTGACTAGGGCTAGAGAATATGTTTCAAAGATGGCTCCCTACCATAGGTTTAGGCAGAAACCATATTATTGCCACATGGACTTCTCCAAAGAGCTGCTTGACTGTCTGCATGACATGACACCTATCTTTGCCTATGGTTAATGAACCAAGGTGTAATGAACCAAGGTATAAAATGAGAAGGAAGCTACGGTATCTTTTAACTTAGCATTAGAAGTCACATATTATCATTTCTGCCATATCCTACTTGTTAAAAGCAAAGCATTAAATCTATTTCTTGCTCCCAGGGAGGGTAATGAAGTCCTACTTTTTGAGGTCAGAATGTTAAAGAATTTATGGACATACTTTATAATTTGCCTGTGGTTTTCACCTTCAATAATACTACTGAATCAAGTACTTTCTTTACTTTAGATAATCAGATGACTTCCTTGTATAAGAAGCCAATAGGACAGAAAATAAAATTCTTTCAAGTACCGGACAAGCTGGTATTTTGACTATTGATTCCTAATATGAAATATTCTAAAAATAAAAAGAACTACCAAAAAAGAAAACCTCATTAGTAGTTTCATTGTTACTAATAATACCTGCAACATTAGTAGTAATATTTTAAGTATACTGTATAATAAAGAAATAATTAATATATTAAGAAACAAATGGCTATCATAAGAAATAGGTGATATAAGTTAAAAACAAAAGTATAAATCTATAAAATGAAAATATCAATATTAACTCATGTTTTATCTTTTTAAAATTATGTGTTTCAACAAAAATGCCTAAAGGCAATGACATCCAATAGTGATGACCATATGTAGCAGCCACACTGTAGTCTCTAAGTAGATATTCCAATAAAATGTGGTCTAGAAAATGCATGCAATTGTTCTGACAAGATAATAACAAAGTTCGCTACAGGAAAAATTTCTATCTTAAACAGAACTGGGACTCAGGTACATATAGAAAATTATTACCTAGTAAATGATAGAGAAGACTTAGTTGGGGAGGGTGGGGGGGAGGCATACAAGAGGGTAAGGAGGAACCTATATGAATAATGTACATCAAAATGCATATATGTAAATGCCACAATGAAAAGCATGTCAGAATGAATCACATTAAGGTGTACATTAAAAATTTCCAATAAAAAATATGAAAAAAAATATAACCACTTACGCAAAATATGTGACAAAATAAGGTAATCAACATTGCAAAGAAAAAAAACTGGCCAAATCCAGATTTGGGAAATTCTACAGGACAAATGATTCAGTTTCTTTAGCAAAAAGGAGATGTGAACACACCCCACCAAAAGAACCTACATAAAACAGGAAAGATGGCTGTAGATTAAAACATACTTAAGAGACATAATGAACACATGTAATGTGTGGACCTTGATGGCTCCTAATTCAAACAAAAACTTGTTATAAAACACTGGGAGGTTTAAATATGGACCGGGTATTAAACCATCTTAAGAAACTTCATTTTTATTATATAAATATTGTGGGTATAGAAAAAAAAACCTCCTTATTTGTTAGAGATTCAAACTCAAGTATTTATGGGTAAAGTGGTAAGATATTTGAGATTTCCCAAAAAGAATCCAATGACAACAAAACAGAGTCCATGTTCTATCCTAAAGAGGTAGTTTTGACTCTTCACAGCATAATAGAATGTATAATGAATATTCATAAGAAACCTCACTTTAGATACACATAGAATGCATAATCATCATGTCTGAGGATATCTTTTTCCCCAATAATCTTATTTTATTAGTAATTTTTAGTGTACAACTTAATGGGTTTCATTATGACATTTTCATACATGCATATCATTGTACATTGCTCATGGTCATCTCCCCCATTACTCTCTCATGACCTCCCTTCTCCTCATCTCTACTCATCCAGATTTTACCTTAAGGGCAAAATATGTTATATTTTCTTTCTTTTCTCCCATTACCTTTTCTTCTTGCCCTCTCTCCCTTCTGTTCAGTCCATTATCTTTGCCTACATAGGTCTCTTCTACTTTTATGACCTATATATTTTAATATGAATATATATTGAAATCTAACATCCACATATGAGAAAAAACATGTTTGTCTTTCTGGGTCTGGTTTATTTTGCTTAAAATGAGGATATCTAGTTTCATCCATTTTCCAGAAAAAGCCATAACTTTTTCCTTTTTTATGGCGCAATAAAACTCTATGGTGTGTATTTACCACAATTTCCTTACCTACTCGTCTGTTGATAGATACCAAGTTAGTTCCATATTTTGGCTATTGTGAATAGCATCATTACAAACATGGATGAGTGGATATTTCTATGGTATGTTGACTTATATTCCTTTGGGTATATACTCATGATTTGTAGCTACTTTTAGTTTGTTGAAGAATCTCCATACAGATTTCCATAGTGGCTTCACTAACCTGCATTCCCACCAGCGGGAAAGAAGGTTCCTTTGTTTCCTGCATCTTTTTTTTTTTTTTTCCAGTACTGGGGGTTGAACCCAGGGTCTTGTGCTTGCATGCTCTGCAAGTGCTGGACCACTGACCTGCACCCTCAGCACTTTTTTTTTTTTTTTTACTTTTTGAGACAGGGTCTCACTAAGTCACACAGACTGCCTCTGGTCTCGAACTTGCGATCCTCCTGCCTCTGCCTCGCAAGTCGCTGGGATTATAGGCATGCACCACTGCACCTGGCTCTCTTCCTGCATCTTTGTCAGCATTTGTTGTTGTCTGTTTTGTTGATTGCAGCCATTCTGACTGGAGTGATATAGTATCTCAATGTAGTTTTGATTTGCATTTCTCTGATATCTAAGAATGCTGAACATTTTTTATATGAATGTTGGCCATTTGTATTCTTCTTTTGAGAATGCTCTGTTCAGTTCATTTGCCCATTTTTTGATTGGATACTTTGCTTGTTTGGATTAGTTTTTGAGCTCCTTATGTATTCCAGATATTACTTCTTGATTTAATTTTGACAGGTCATATGTGCCTAGGAATTTACCCATCTCATCTATTTTTTCCAGCTTTTTGGAGTATAAGTTTTCAAAGTATTCCTTAATGGTTCTCTAGGTTTCATTAGTTATCTGTTGTAAGATTCCCTTTTAATTTAGAATTTTATTTATTTGAGTCTTCTCTCTCTTCCCTTTGGTTAGTTTTCTGGTTTTCTGAGTTAGAACAGATGTGGTGTGATCCAAAGAGGAGACAGGGTTTGCCTGTAATACGAATGCTTAGTAGGCTAAGGCAGAAGGATTGTGAAGTTTAAGGCCACACTGGGCTACACAGTGAGATCCTATCTCAATAAAACAAAAACAGAAAAAATTAAGAAGCAAAAAAGAAAGAAATAGCCAGACACTCTGACACATGGCTGCAATCCTAGCTACTCAGGAGGCTGAGGCAGGAGGACTGCAAGTTTGAGCCAGAGGCAGCCTATGCAACTTAGTGAGACCCTGTATTAAAATAAAAAAATAAAAATGAAAAGGGAGGCTGGGGGTGCAGTCAATGGTATGACACTTCACTAGCATGTGTGAGGTCCTGAGTTTAATCCCCTTATACTACAAAGAAAGAGAAAGAAAGAAAGAAAGAGAGAGAGAGAGAGAGAGAGAGAGAGAGAGAGAGAGAGAGAGAGAGAGAAAGGAAGGAAGGAAGGAAGGAAGGAAGGAAAAAAGAAAAGGGAAGGGAAGGGGAAGGGAAGAAAAGGGAAGGGAGGAAGGGAGGGAGAGAGGGAGGGTGAGAAAGGAAAGGAAAGAAAGTAAAGGAAAGGAAAGGAAAAGAAAGGAAAAGAAAGGAAGGAGAAAAAAGTCAGAAAAATAAAGAGACTGTGATCTCAGTTCACCTACTGGCTTTCAGCTTTTAGTTCTCATGACCATTCTCTAGATATCTGTTCCTGTCTTATCATTCTCTTTTATTCTGCCATTATTCAGGATATGCCATTCTGCCAGAGCATATGACCCATAGGGAGACTGGGAGTTGACAACAGGGAGTGCATTAATAAAGAAACTGGAGCTGAAGGCCTGTGCCTTTGGTCCATTTTACTTTACTAGGGGAACCAGAGAAGGCTACCTACCTGCAAAAGCCCGATAAGAGACAGCTAATGCTAGTCTATGAGGCAGAAATGGGCTGGAGTAGAATTGCCAAGTCGAGCAAAGAAAGAAAGAAAGAAATATAAAACAGGTTCAGGCTCATTTTACCCAAAGGGAGAAAAGACTTGGCCAACATAAGTCAGCTGTGGCAAATACAAGAACAGACGGGCCATGGGGAAAGGAAAGAAGTGCTTTGGCATGAGGTTTCTCTGCTGGAGGCTAGCTTTGAAAAGAGGGTGAAGGACACAGAGATTTTCATATTGTTGTTTGCCCAAGGCTGCATTCTTCTCACAATTAAATTGAGCCCAAATATAATTCTCTGGCCAGCCATCTACAAAATGATGATCTTACTTACTACCAAGCAATACATTATCAAAATAAGCAAATTTGTCTAAATTCTCCCAAAATAATTTCTACAGTGTGAAGAAATATGCCTTGACTATATTCATGGCTCCCAGAAGCCTTCTTCACCTCTACCTTTGTTACGCATTTCTTCTGGGAGTACACAGAACAGATCTTCCTGAACCAAGCTGATCAACCTCCTTTTCCTAGCCTAGGAGGTATGAACCCAGGGGAAATTTCTAATACCTGAAATAAATAATAAGATATCTTCAGGGACTGCAGATATAGCTCAGCATGTATGAGGTCCTGGGATGGAGGGGGAGGAGTTAGAGGAAGAGGAGAGAAGAAAGGAGAAGGAAAAGGAGGAAGTGGAGGAGAAAGGAGGAAGAGGAGATAGAAATATTCAGCAAGTGCCTGAGCCCTGCAATGCAGTAGTATCTGGACCAGAAAAAATATGTAGGAAGCTCAGAGCATATGTGGATTCAGAACCTTACTTAATGTTACTATTTATTGCAGTTGCTATTAACCAACTGGAATGGAATTACAGTATTTTAATATTTTAACCAATGGTAGAGCTGTGCTGGAGTATACTTATTGATGATTAACTCTCAGAGGTTCTCATATCCTATGCTGATTCTACAAGTGGCACTAAATTCCTTGAGGCTATACCTACTACTGGGACTGGATATCACTGTGTAACACTCTATAAGAAGGAATCATTCTTCTAAAGCCAATAAAACATTACATGAAAAGAGTACTAAAGGAATAAAAATTGAAAAAATATACGTAAACAAAAAATGTTCTGCATAGTAATTAAAAATACTGCACAAAGTGGTGTTTACCAGTCAAGCACAGTAGCATACACCTATAATCCCAGCTACTCCAGAGGCAGAGAGAGAAAGATCCTTGAACCCAGCAATTGAAGGTCAGCTTGGGCAACACAGCAAGAGATCCAACTAAAGAAAACAAACTAAAAAAGTGTCACCAAAAAAAGCATAAAATGCCATCTACCATATTCAGTACAACAAATCCATCACACAGTAAATTTTTACTATAAATTGTGAGTATGCATTAGCAGAATGAACTGAATTTGAAATTTCTGTGTTTTTCTATTGTGTGGTAATAGAAATATTTAATATTTACAGAATATTATACTTGCTCTAAAAATAAAAGCATTAAAGTACCTTGTGATGTCCATTTATCACAGCATCATGTAGGGGAGTGATCTGATACATTCCTTTGATATTTACATCTGCTCCACCTTTTAATAGTTCACTTGCTGTTCGGTAAAATCCTCCTACACTAGCTTCATGGAGTGCTGTCCAACCTATTATATAAAACAAGGAAATGACATTTGCTTATATTTGTTATCTTAATAATGTTTTGTGCTTGCTCTATAAAAAAAACCCTTTATTTCTAGGTTGTTTCCTTAAAAATAGTCTGATTATGTGAAATAATATAACATTACCATGAAAGTACCCCGTATTACTTGGTGGATTCGAAACATCTGAAGAAAAATCAAATTCCTAACCCTCAATCCTGTTGGAGAAAAATATGAAAAGAAGTCATATATTTTAGAGTATTCCTGACCTTTCAAAGCAAAAAAGTCACAGGTCAATTAACCACTAATAGAGAATATTGGTTGCTGGTTACTTTTATGCAGAGATAAGAGGGAAAAGCTTTACTTCTAATTAAAGGTATTTCAATTAAATAACTCAGCTAGCAAGACTACATATCAGTTCAAAGGTATATATTTCTTTTTTCCTTATTTGAAAAAGCTATTTATAGTATTTCAACTACTAAACCACAAACTTCTCCAAGAAAACCATTTGGCCTTATAGAAATAAATATCACTTTTATTTGTTATCCAGAAACAATAGTATAAGTTATAATTATTAAACTCTAACAAATCATATGATAGATGTAATAAAACCTAAAAGATGTGTGTTAAAAGTATATGTAACTAACTTTTTTTATAATAGTCTCACTAACATTTCTCAGCCTGCAGCCGTATCCCTGTGGGATCCGATCCCATCAGATCTCGGAAGCTAAGCAGGGTCGGGCCTGGTTAGTACTTGGATGGGAGACTGCCTGGGAACACCAGGTGCTATAGGCTTGGGAGATGGACCGGGCAACCCACTCCCAAAAAACAGTCCGCCATTGAAAACCCTATGAACAGCAGAGAAGCACTGACAATACTGTTTCACCTGTTTTACCTAGGGCCGCTATGAGTTGGATACTGACTCAATGGCACCTAACAACAACAAGGTTTCTCAATCTCAGTCCTGTGAATTTTAGGCTGGGTAATACTTTGTTATTCTGAGAATCACAGAATGTTTAACAGCATCCCTGGCCTGAATCCATCAGATACAAGTAGCTCCTCTTTTTCTAGTAATAACAACTAAAAATGTTTCTGAACACTACCAAATATTCCCTGGAGGGGAAAAACCAACTCAGTTGAGAACCACTGCCATAAAAATAATTACAGGTAGAGTTTCTTCTATAGCATTAATTATTGAGCTTTATGGAAAAAATGAAAATCATCAAAAATGATGAATGCAAAGTTAGGGTTTTTTCAAATTTTGTTTAAATGCATATGGCTATTCAAAGCAAAAATTACACCATGATGCTTTGGTATTTATACTGTATGTTCACGTGATATATATAACAGCTATAGCATAAAGGATGAAGAGGAATAAATGGACCTATATGTGCATAATGTGATTAAATGTGCTTAAATTTTATATGAAATATTACAATATTAACTCTAAGAAGACTATGAAACATTACAGGTTTATGAATCCCTATAGTAACCACTGAAAAACATTGCAAAGAGAAATAAAGAATAAAAAACAGACTAAGCATACAGGAAAGAGTTAATGAAATGGTAGTCCTAAATCCATCCTTTCATACTGAATGTAAACTGACTATTCCAATTTTAAATTAAAATGCAGACATTGGCAACATGGAAAAAAAGCACAACTGCATGCCACCTACAAGAAATGTATTTTAAATATATATTCACAGATCGAAAATAAAAGGGTGGGGAAAGATATAACAAATAATAAACATAAGAGGGTTAATATGCCTACATTAATATCATAAATGGGGTTTTTCAAGATAAATTCTTTTGGCGGCAATAAAGAGAGACATTCATAATGAATGAGTCAATTTATCAGAAGACATGATAATCACAACTGTCTACCTACCTAAAAGAGCTTCAAAATATAAGAAACAAAACTTGACAGAATTAATGAAAGAGATACACAATTCCACAAGCATAGTTGTGAAGACATTCAAATCTCTTTAAGGGAAAGACACTATGACAGGTCCGTTTCCACTCATGATGGGTAGACTGAGTCCCCACATGAGGAAGGGTACCTTTAAAAGGCATCAGAGGGAAAATCCACCAAGAGGGGAAAAGTACCTCAAAGCCTTTGAAGGGAAAGTCCACCGAGAGGGAAGAGTACCTCAAAAAGGTCTCTTCATGGAAAGGGACTTGGAATCTTGCCTTTTCTTTTTCCTAAATTTGAATTGGTCACTGTTTTCTTCATATAGTAAATTTCTGGGAAGTACTAATGAAAAACAAGTACTAAGTGTAAATATATAATCTTCTGACTCCGTGAGCAGTGCTCATTCAGATTGGGAGCTAAAAAAGCCTCCCTAGCAGGCTTACAATAAAAGAATTCTTGAATGACTTCCAACAACATGAACTCCTTGAGTTAACACAAACCAAAGTTTCTATACCAAAGGCCCTCCAGCAAGCAAAACAATCTGGTAAGTTAGAACGCCCATTTTTCATATTGCAGACTCAGTAGGGTGACACCTTAATAATAAACTGCCCCTAGTTTCCACTTAAAAACATAGTAGTTAATAATAGTTAAACTACCCGATTATAATTTGTCATTGATAAAACGCCTAAGGAATAGATAGACCTCCCTGACGTTTGTTACCTAAAGACAGTAAAGTTTATGCTCTGAGCTGTGGGTTCTTGTTTGTGTTCTGGGCTATGGGCTATTATGATCAATATGTGTTTGTGAAGCCTGTTTCTGTGGGATACCATGCATGCTGTTGTTACTGCTTGCATAACCTAAGTTTAAAAAACTGTATAAAAGGCTGGGCTATCTGGAAAATAAACGGAACAGATCCACACTCCCTCCGAGCTGCTGTGTTTGCTGTTACCCACCGCCGACTCCTCATCTGCCTTCGGGAGACCCTGCATTCAATCTAGGCTGCAGCTGGACTGCGACAACACTACCTATTACTAAAATGAAAAATCAACCAGGAACCCATAACATTTCTTAATATATACTCTCCAAATGCAGGTGTACCTAACCTCATAAAACAACCCTATTGGAAATAAATGAACACATTGGATCAGACACAGTAATTATGGGAGATTTCAATACCCTACTTTCACTAAGAGACAGGTCATCAAAACAAACAATCAGTAGAGAAACAATGAACTCAAATTGCACCACAGACCAACTGGAACTTACAAACTTCTGAAGTCTTCTGAATAGTCCATCTATCTGATGAGAAAAACAAATTCTTCTCAGCACCACATGGAACTTTTTCTAAGATAGATCACATTTTAGTCCACAAAAATGGCCTCAACAAATACAAAAAGGGAGGTATCATCCCTTGTACCTTGTCAGATAACATCTGAATAAAATTAGAATTCAAAAACAAGAAAAATTTCAGAAATTTTACAAATTCATAGAGACTAAATCATACACTGCTGATGATCAATGGGTTATTAAAGAAATTGAAGTAGAAATTTTAAAATTCCTGCAATCAATTGAAGATGAGATCACATCCTACCAAAATTTACAGGACACAGCAAAGGCAGTTCTAAGTCAGAAGTTCAGAGGAGTGAGTGCCTTCATCAATAAATGAGGGAAGGCCCAAGTAAATAACTTCACAACACATCTCAAGGCATTAAAAGCCAAAACAAACCAATTCCAAAAGAAGCACTCAAAGAAATTATCAAGAGCAAGGGAGAGATATCCCAATTGGAATCTAAAAAGATAATTCAAAGGATTAATGAGACTAAGAGCTGGTTCTTTGAAAAGATTAACAAAATAGATGCCCCCCCAGCCAGTCTCACCAAAAGAAAAAAAGAAAAGGCTAAAATTGAAAAAAATCAGAGATAATAATGGAATCATAATCACCGATACCAACAAAATCACAAAATTCATCAGGAAATACATTGACAAATTATACTCCCCCAAAAACAAAAATACAGAAGAAATGAATAAACTTATCAACACATATGATTTACCAAAATTAAGCCTGGAGGACATAAGCAATCAAACATATCCATTACATACACTGAAATAGAGAAGGTAATAAAAAGCCTCCCTACAAGGAAGAGCCCAGGTCCTGACAGTTCACAGCAGAATTCTATCAAACCTTCAAAGAAGAATTAATATCTATTCTCCTCAAACCATTTCAAAAAGTAGAAAAGGAAAGGGAAGTCCCAAACTCATTCTATGAAACCCCCATCACCCTGAAACCGAAACCAGGCAAGGATACATCTAAGAACAAGAACTATAGACCAGTTTCCCTGGTGAACACAGATGCAAAAATTCTCAACAAAATCCTAGCAAACTGAATTCAGCAACACATAAAAAAGATCATACACCACGATGTAGTAGGCTTCATTCCACAGATGCAAGGCTGGTTCCACATATGAAACTCAAATCACTGTAATTCAACATATCAACATATCATTCACCATATCAAGTGGACACCCTGCCTGTGTCCACTGGTACAACCCAGCCTCCAAGTAACCTGACAGTATTGACAAGAACCTCACCCTTGCTGCTAGGAGCACTGCACCTGCCCAGACCTAAAAGAATAGCCTGGATACCACACAGCCTTCAGACACTAATAGGTACCCTGCAGCCACTACTGGGCATGCCAGACTGAGTGTACCTGGGCACAACAGAGTAGACCTACCTTTGCATAGCTCTTAGAAAGTAACATTCACCTTGACTTTCCTGCTGTTCCAGCCAAACTCAGAGCCACCAGCAATGTGACACTGCCTAAGACAGCTGCATCCAGCTTAGAGAAGCCATCCCACAAACTCCTACAGCCTAGGCACCCACAGACATCACTGATATTGATTATACCTGGAGAAGCTACATGGCATCTATAGTACTACATCCATCTGCACCAAAGCCAATGTATCTACTCAACAAACACATCACTAGGAGAAAGTCTTTTTTTTCTTAGTATTGAAAGACTGAACCCAGGATTTAGTACATGTTAAGCATGTGCTCTATCACTGAGCTGCACCCTGAGCCCATTTTATTTTTTATTTTTTATTTTGAGACAGGGTCTTGCTAAGTTATATAGGCTGCATCTGGTCCCAAACTCATGACCAGGTTGAGGCTGCCTCAACCTCTCATATTGCTGGAATTACAGGCATGCACCATGGGACACAACTAGGAGAAAGTTCTTTACTATGAAAAGAATCCTATAAAATTGGCAAGAGGAAACTGATCTGCCTAATGTGCAAATATCACCACAAGGACACAAGAAGCATGGAAAACACAAGGCAACATGACTCCTTGTAAGAAACACAGTAACTATCTAGCAACAGAACCGGAAAAAGGAAATTAACAAGATGCCTGAGAAAGAATTCAAAATAATGATTTCAAAGAAGCAATGAGATAGAAGGGAATATAGACAATTCAATGAAACTAGGAAAATAACTCGTGACCTGAATGAGAAATTCAGCAGAAAGTGATTATAAAAAAGAACTAAATCAAAATCTCACACCTAGAGAATTCAACAAATGAAATTTTAAAATACAGTGAAAGCTGGGTGCTGTGGCATACACCTGTAATTCCAGTGACTTGGGAGGCAGAGGCAGGGGGATCACCAGTTTGAGGCCAGAGGTAGTCTGTGTAACTTAGTGAGATCTTGTCTCAAATGTAAAGTTTTAAAAATTGGTGGGGGAGGGGGGGAGGAACCCAGTGATAAATTGCTTGCAAAGCACACATAAGGCCCTAGATTCAACCCCTCAGAACCATAAAATGAATAAATAAATGAATGAATTTAATTAAAATACACCTGAGAACCTCAACAACAGACTAGACCCAGCAAAATAAAGAATTTCTGAGCCTAAAGAAAGACCTTTTGATATAATCTAGTTGGACAAAAAAAGAAAAAAATGAAGGAAGCCTATGAAGTTTATGAGACACCATTAAGTGAACACATATTTGCATCATGGATATTCAAGGAGAAAAAAAGGCATACACATATAAAACAAAACTTATTTAACAAAATAATACCTGAAAAATTTCTAACCAAACCCAGGAAACTCAAAGGGTCCCAATTAAATTTGACCAAAAAAGGTTCTTGTTGAGGTATATTATAGACAAACTGTTAAGAGTCAAATACAAAGAATTCTAAAAACAATAAGAAAAAATCATCAAGTCACACATAAGGGAATTCCCATTAGACTAGCAACAGATTTCTCAGCAGAAACCTTACAAGCCAAGAGAGAATGGGATGATATATTCAAAGTCCTGAAAAATAAAAACTGTAATCCAACAATATGATACTCAACAAAACTATATTGGAGAAATAAAGGATGGGGGGAAAAAGACTTTCTAAGACAAGCAAAAACAGAGAGAATTCATCACCACCAGACTCCAGAGAAGGATGACAACTACTATGATGAAAACACATAAAAATACAAAACTCACTAATAGACATAGCACCCCCACATGTCTGTCAGTTTGCCATACTGTGGGGGTTTGCATTTTGTTGCAATACCACTCATCACCCATACCACTGTATTAAAGATAACAGCAGGGTCACTCATAATGGACAAATTTCAGCTGAGCTTCCAGATTAAGGCAGACTAAGGAGAAGGACATAGCTAATCTACTCCTAAAACAATCATTGAAAACCCTAAGAATAGCAGAGAAATATTGACAGAAAAACTGCCAGAAAATAAGTCCCCCAAGTTGGGAGGCACTCAAAAGACAACTAGGGAGAGTTGCCTCTTCAAACTATAGTCAACCTTAATGGGAATGGAGTAAAGTTCCTGGAACCTCCATTTGTTGATGTGGCATGACTCAATAGAACAAGGAAAATTATAAATATCCAATAATAACTGGAATGTGGAATGTACATAGTATGAATCTAGGAAACGTATAAATTGTCAAAAGGGAAATGGAATACATGAACATTGACATTCTGGGCATCAGTGAGCTAAAATGGACTGGTATGGGCCATTTTAAACCAGATAATCATATAGTCTACTATGCCAGGAATGACAGATTAAAGAGAAATGGGGTTATACTCATCATCAAAAAAGACATCTCAAGATCTGTCCTGAACCACAATGCTGTCAATGATAGAATAATATCCATATGCCTACAAGGAAGGCCAGTTAATATGACCACTATTCCAATTTGTCCAGCCAACACTAAAGCCACAAATGAAGGTAAGGAACATTTTTACCGGCTTCTGCAATCTGAAATAGATTGAACATGCAATCAGGATGTACTGATAATTATGGCTAACTGGAATGAAAAAGTTGGAATCAAAGAAGAAGGCTCAGTAGTTGGAAAATATTGGCTTTGTGACCCAAATGATGCTAAAGGTCACATGATAGAATTTTATCAGATGAATGACCTTTTCATACCAAATACATTTTTTCATCAACATAAATGTTAACTATACACAAGGAATTCACCAGATGGAACATTCAGAAACCAACTGACTACATTTGTAGAAAGACATGATAGAAAAACTCAATTTCAAAAGTTAGAACAAGACCAGGTGCAAACTGTGGATCAGACCATCAACTGCTCATATGCAGGTTCAAATGGAAATGAAGAAAATTAGAACAAGTGTACCAGACCAAGGTATGATCTGGAGTATATCCCACCTGAATTCAGATACCACCTCGAGAACATTAGACCCTAATGATCAAAAACCAGACAAGTTGGGGCATGACATCAGAGACATCATTCACAAGGAAAGCAAAGGTTATTAAAAAGACAGGAAAAAAAGAAAAGACAAATTACATGTCAAAAGAGACTCTGAAACTTGCCCTTGAATGTTGAGCTGCTAAAGTAAAAGGAAGACATGACAAAGTCAAAGGAATAAACAGAAGATTTCAAAAGGCATTTCAAGAAGATAAGACCAAATATTATAATGACATATCTCCAACAAACAGCTGGAGACAGAAAACCAATAGTCAGAACATGTTCTGGTTTTCTCAAGCTTAAAGAATTAAAGAAAACATTTAAGACTTTAGTGGCAATAGTGAAGGATTCTACAGGGAAAATATTAAATAATACAAAAAACATCAAAAGATGGTGGAAGGAATACACAGAGTTATTATACTAAAAAGAATTGGTGGATGACCAACCATTTCCAGAGCTTTCATATGATCAATAAACATTGGTACTGAAGGACAAAGTAGAAGATGCCTTGAAGGAACTGGTGAAACACAATGCTCCAGAAATTGATGGACTATCAATAGAGATGTTTCAACAAACATATCCAACACTGGAGGTGCTAACTTGTTTATGCCAAGAGATTTGGAAAAAAGGTACCTGGCCAACTGACTGGAAGAGATCCATAGTTGTATCTATTCCCAAGAAAGGGGATCCAACCAAATGTGGAAATTATCAAACAATATTATTAATATCACACACAAGTAAAATTTTGTTAAAGATCATTCAAAAGTGACTGCAGTAGTATATCAACAGGGAACTGCCAGAATATCAAGACAGATTTAGAAGAGGGTGTGGAAAAAGGGACATCATTGCTGGTGCCAGATGCATATTAGCTATCCACAGAGAATACCAGAAAGATTTCTACCTATGTTTTATTGAATTGAAAGGCACTTGATTATATGGATCATAACAAATTAAAGATAACATTGCAAAGTATGGGAATATCAAATATCAGTACTTAATTGTACTTATGAGTAATCTCTACATGGACCAAGAGGCAGTCATTCAAACAGAACAAGGAAATACTGCCTTGTTTAAAGTAAAAAAATGTGTGCATCAGGGCTGTATCCTTTCACCATACCTCTTGAATTACTATGCTGAGCAAATAATCCGAGAAGCTGCACTTTATGAAGAAGAACATGGCATCTTGATTGGAGGAAGACTAATTAACAAGCTGCCTTAATGCAGAAGACAAACTCTGTGTATTGAAAATGAAGAGGACTTGCAACATTTACTGATGAAGATCAAAGAACACAGTCTTAAATATGGATAGTGCCTCAACATCAAGAAAACAAATAATCTTCACAACTACATTAGTATGTAGCTTCATGATAAATGGAGAAAGGATTGACGTTATCCCAGATTTTGCCTTACATGGTTCTACAATCAACACCCATGGAAGCAGCAGACAAGAAACCAAAAGATGCATTACACTGGGAAAATCTCTTGCAAAAGAGTTCTTTAAAGGGCTGAAAAGTAAAGATGTCATATTGAAAACAAAGGTATGCCTGACTCATGCCATGGTACTTTCAGTCGTATCGTATGGTTGTGAAAGCTGGATGTTGAAAAAGGGAGACTGGAGAAGAATTGATGCTTTTGAATTATGGTGCTGGAGACCAATACTGAATATACCAAAGACTGCAAAAAGAACCACCAGACCTGTCCTAAAAAAAATGCAACCAGAGTGCTCCTTGGAAGCTAGGATGGCTAGACTGTATCTGACAAATTTGGTACAAATTTTCAGGAGAGATCAATCTCTGAGGAAGGACATTATGTTTGGGAGAATGGCAGGCCAATGAAAAAAAGGACAACCCTCTACTAGATGTATTAATATAGTGTCTGCAACAATGGGCTTAAACATAAAACAAGATTGTGTGCCTGCCACAGAACGGGGAGTGTCTCATTCAGTTGTATATAGTGTCACTATGAGTCAGACCTGACTCAATGGCACCTAACAACAACAGAGTATCTGCACAAGAGAAAGACAAAAGAATTGAATCTTATAAAGAACCACCAAATCACAAAGACAAACAAGAGGAAGAAAGTAACAAATAATATACAAAATATTCTGTGGCACATGGCTGTAATCCCAATGACTCAGAGGGCTAAGGCTGGAGGATCACAAGGTTCATGCCAAACGCAGCCTGTGCAACTTTAGTGAGATCATGTCTGAAAATATGAAGTAAAAAATAAAAAGGATTAAGGGTGCAGCGCAGTGGTACAGCAGTTGCCTAGTATGTGTGAGGTGCTGAGTTCAACACTCTAGTACTCCCCCCCACCAAAAGGATATACAAACAACAAGAAAAAAGTTAACAAAATGAGAGGAGTAAGTCCTTACCCATCACTAATAACCTTGTACCTAAACATATTAAACTTGTCAACTAAAAGACTTAGACTGGCCAAATGAATAATCAAACGATATCCAATACTGTGCTGTCTACAAGAAACACTTCACTGATAAAGACACTCAAAAGTGAAGAGATGGAAAAAGATTTTCCATGGAAACAAGAACAAAAAGCTAGCAGGAATAGCCAAAATTTTATCAGATATAATAGACTTTAATTCAAAAACTGTAAAAAGAAACTATGGAGGTCAGTACATAATAAGGGCTGGGATTTAGCTCAGTTGTTAGAGCGCTGCGCTGCAGTCTCTGAGGTCCTGAGTTCAATTCCCAGCACCGCAAAAATGGGAAAAGGACCTGGTAATCCACTCCCAAGGCAATCCCAAAACAGTCATTGAAAATCCTATGAGGGTCGCTATGAGTTGGATACCGACTCGACGGAACCTAACAACAACAACATAATAATAATAAAGGGAACAACAACATAATAATAATAAAGGGATCAATTCAATAATAGGACATAACAATTATAAATATTTATGCATCTGATGCCAAGGTACCCTGTTATATAAAGCAAACACTGTTACATCTAAAGAGAAAGACAGAATCCATTACAAAAATAGTTTGAGACTTCAATACCCTACTTTCATAAATGGACATATCATCCAGACCCTCCAAAATAATCAACAAAGCAATCTTGGAGTTAAATTGTATTATGTGCTTCTAGCAGATATATAAAGAACATTTTATCTAACAGCTCCAGAATACAAAGTCTTCTCATTAGCATATAGAACATTCTTCAGGATAAACTACATAGTAGGTCACAAAGCCTGCAGTGGTAGCCCTTAGTACCTGGATGGGAGACCACCAGGGAACACCAGAAGCTGTAGGCTTGGGAGAAGGACCTGGCAACGCCCTCCCAAAAATCAATCTGCCATTGAAAACCCTACGAACAGCAGAGAAGCACTGACAATAGTGTTTCCCCTGTTGTACAGAGGGTCGCTATGAATCGGATACCAACTCGACGGCACCTAACAACAACAACAACAACAATGGAACTTTGGGTAGTGGGATTCTAGCCCTGTAGAAGTGGCTCCCTAGGGGACGGCATTTGGAGTTTACCCAGGACCTGCAGTTCTGATCAACAAGATGGGAGGTTCTCTGCCATGGGCCCTGCTGCTGCTGCCACTACAACTGCTCTGCCACCATTATAGACTGACATCATCTAACTATGAGACCATCAATAAGTCATTTCCTCTCCTAAGTTTGATTTGGTAATTTTCTCTGTTACAGTAACACACTAGCTGACTAAAACAGAAATGTGGTACTGGGGATTGGGATTGTTGCTGTGAAGAAATCTGACCATGAGGTACTTAAGTTGTTGTAACTTACTTGTGGGAGAAGTTTGGAAGAGTTTGGAAATGTCAGAGAGAAAAGGCCTGGAATGCTGTTAGCAGAACTTGAGGAGTAGTTCTGTTGAGCATTTGGAAGATCAAAAGGCTGCAACCAATAGAAATGCAGATGGGGCTCACAGGGTTTGAGAGGAAAATGAAGACTCTATTGAGAACTGAACTAGAGGCAATTCATGTTACAGTCTAGCAAAAAGACTGGGGTTTGTCCATGTCCTAAAGATTCACATGAGGCTAAATTCAAAAGTGATGGACTAATTAACTTGGTGGAGGAAATACCACAAGGGCAGCAGAATATAGAGAGTGTGGCATAACTGTTGCCTGTTTCTTTCAGTCAAATTTATGATTAAAAAATAGAGAAGAACAGAAACAATATTCAAAAAATTACAATTTAAAGAGTAAAAAAGCTGGGTGCTGTGGCACACACCGGGAATCCCAGCAACACGGGAAGCAGAGGCAGGAGGATCATGAGTTTGAGGCCAGAGGTAGACTGCAAACCTTAGCAAGACCTTGACTCAAAATAAAAAATGAAAAATGGGCTGGGTGTGAAGTCTAGCGCTAGAGCACTTTAAAAGTACATGTGAGGTTCTGGGTTCAACCTCAGGTACTGCAAAAAAATAAAAATTAATAAAGAAGAAAAATTCTTTGGTTTGTCTAAGGCTGCTGTGGACAGGGCCTGATCAGGCAAGAAAACAGTATTTGTTGAAGAGATAAATACCATTCAAGAGAACAATAGGAAAAAACCCCTCAGAGTAA
Source organism: Pedetes capensis (assembly GCA_007922755.1). Taxonomy (NCBI): domain Eukaryota; kingdom Metazoa; phylum Chordata; class Mammalia; order Rodentia; family Pedetidae; genus Pedetes; species Pedetes capensis. Next base: position 116,316 of record VMDO01004229.1, read on the forward strand.
ATCAAGAGTTTGCCAAACCCCTCCCATCTGAGGCTCCCAGGTGTGGTAAATAGCAAACCCATTTGAAAGGAGAGTTGCTAAAAAGTAAATGCCTTCAGGAGATCCTGTTGCAAGGTGGCTTTCCAGCAAAATGGTTTCTTGGCTTGGGCATACAGAGGCCACGGCTGCAGCTGTAGTTTCAAAGAGTGAACTAGCAGCAACCCTTGGCAACATCTACATGGTGCTCATTTTGCAGGCATGAAGAGTGCAAGAGTTACAGGATGATGGAGGCTGCCACCAACATCCCAGAATATAGCCTGTAAGGGCAGGCAATGTATACGAGGTTGGGTGCCAATTGATCCTAATTCTTCCCAAATATTCTACAAAATTGAAAAGAAGGAACTCTTCCAAATTCATTTTACAAGACCAGCATTACCATGGTGTCAAAACTAAAGACATAACCAAAACAAAACAAAACAAAACTACAGATCCATATCTCTGATAAACATAGATTGAAAACTTCTCAACAAAATACTAGCAAGCCAAATCCAACAGCATATCAAAAATATTATATACCTTTATCAAGTGTAATTTATCCCATGAATGCAATGATGATTCAAACATATGTAAGTCAATAAACAGTGCATCCAATCAACAGAATGTACAAAAACCTATCTCAATAGATGCAGGAAAAGCATTCAGTAAGATTCAACATCCCTACATGATAAAATCCCTCAACAAATTGGCTATAGAAGAAACACACCTCAATATAATAAAAGCTATATACAACAAACCTATAACCAACATCCTTATGAATGTGGAAAAGCTGAAAGTATTTCCTCTAAAGTCTGGAATAAAACAAACATATCCACTTTCACCACTCTTACTCAAAATAATACTAGAAGCCTTAGCCAAAGCAATTAGACAAAAGAAATGAAAGGCATCTAAAAAAGGAAGTCAAATTATGCCTATTTGAAAACTATATGGTTCTATAAATAGAAAAATCCAGATTTCACCAAAATCCTATTACAACTGATAAATTCAATAAAGTTGTAAGACACAAAGTCAACATGCAAAAACCAGTACCATTTTTATATACCAATAATGAACATACTGAAAAAGAAATCAATACAGCAGCAATCTCATTCACAATATCAAAATAAAACAAAACAACATAAACAACAACAATAAGTCCAAGCCACAACTCTACAACCCTAGGATAAATTGAATCTGGAGCAATGAGGAAATTGGATGAAGACAAACAGGAAACAACCACAGACAATGTTAACACTGGCACGAGAAAGAAAGTGTAATGACGTGGATATAAGATTTAAAGTAACATCCTGCTAAGATCCCGATTATAATGTGAACTCAGGCCTTTTTATTGTAAGTAGTGGAAGAGTACTTGTACTCGCCTCCTTGTTCATGGATTGTACTATGTGGTCTCTGTGCATCATAGACTTTTTGCACTGTTTCACAAACTTGAGAAAATCTAGAAACAAGAAGAAAAGTATGGGTATCCAAAAGCACCATCCAGACTGGGCCAGTGCTACTTGGTGCATTAGGTACTTAAGTATCTTAAAAATCACTCCTCTCCAGAGAACATGTCAGATTCCCCTCACCCTAAGGAAAACTGGACCAGGGACCCAGCCTTAGAGAAAGACTTTTCTTTCCAAGCAAACTATGTCACCCTCTCTGTTCTCTGTGTTTCACTGGCATTATTCCTGTTGTATACCTACCATTTTATTGTGCCTTTTCCCCTTTATCTCAGTGTGCCATTAGTTTCTTCCTGCTTTTCACCTCATGCATCCTCTCCTCACGGTTAAGTCTCCTATTAATAATGACCATACAAAGCCAGCCCCAGAAACCATCCTTCCTTCTCTATAATGCCATTGCTCATGGCTTACCTAGCATAATCGTTAAAGAAGAAATATAATGCTCTTCTTCCACCCCTCAACATCTTCACCTTACTCTCTTCCCTGGCAGACAATGGTGAAGAGCTCCTTAAGCAGGAAAATGACCAGAAAGCTTTCTGTTTGGGATTTGTCTTAAGCCCACTTTGTTGTACTTTCATATGGGGTGATTCAGCTAGAACTACAAACCACTCCAAGACAACTGTGAGTGGTAACACTAACTTACCAGCATAACTTGGTTGATTAACATTTCCACCTTTTTTTATATAATGATGAACAAGATCAGCATCATTATGCACAGCAGCCTTATAGAGTAAGTTCTCTCCAAAAATGTTTCTCCGGTTTATGCTAGAGAGAGACATTTTACTCATCTTCATTCTTTCTGAAATGAAGGAATGAACAAAAGAAAAAAGTCTTTATTTGGAAAGCAGGAGGAAGAGAAGTAATATGATAGAAGTAGCCTATACTAAAAGTGAGCTATATTATATTATGAAAAAATATTTCATCCACTAACCCAACCATAATATTATCTACAAAAGGGAAGATAAATGTTATTAGTTGTTAAATATTAAACTAAAAAATTAGTTGTTAAATATTTTTAGTAAACTAAAAATCATAATATGCAGTATATATTAAAACCCCACAAAAGGGGGCATATATGAGAAGACTAACAGATTATTTTCTTTAAAATTCTAGTGAAAGGATTGTTTAAAGCTAGAATTATATATTATCTGCTATAGTTTGGGAGCCTGAAGCCATACCACTGTGGTGTCCGATCGCATCAGATCTCAGAAGCGAAGAAGAGCTGGGCCTGGTTAGTACTTGGATGGGAGACCACCAGGGAATATCGGGTGGTGTAAGTTTGGGAGAAGGACCTGGCAGCCAACTCCCCCCCCCACCAAAAAAAAATCAGCCATTGAAAAACATTATGAATAGCAGGGTCACTATGAGTTCGACCCAACTTGATGGCACCAAACAACAACAACAATAGTTTGAAAATGCAATGTCTCCCCAGAGGCACATGTGTTGAAGGCTTGGTCCCTAGAGTGGCACTACTGGGAGGTACTAAAGCTTCTAAGAGGTGGGGGCTAGTGGGAATTGTTTAAGTCATTGGGAGACATGTCCTCAAAGGGCATGATGATACCCCAGCTCTTTCCTCTTCCTCTCTTTTGCTTCCTGTCCATGATGTAAGCAGTTCTGCTCCACCAAGAGCTCCTGCAATGATGTGCTGCCTCACTACAGGTCCAAAACAAATGGGACCAATCAATCATGGACTGGAACCTCCAAAACTGTTAGCCAAAATAAAGACTTTTTCTTTATAAGTTGGTTTATCTCAGGTATTTCTTACATTGATGTATCATCTATAAAATGTTATAGTACAAAGCATCTTATAAAACCATGAGAATATCTCAGAAGCAGATAAGGAAGATACCAAAAACTAACTCCAGTGAGACCAGAAAAAAGAATGCTAAATTTTCTTTCTTTGTTAAAAATAACCAAATTCAAGAATGATGGTCTTGATTTTTACAGTAGTTTCGATATCCTAACATAGGAAATACAAAATTATAATCATTTTTCAGATGATATATACTAAGTGTCAATTTTCTATTGTGCCTCCTAAAATACTGAAACTCTGAATTTAGATGCTCCAAATCCTATCAATTTTGGGAAGCAATACTCATTTGGATTTCTTGAATTTCAGGATAGTTTTAATGATAGCTTTTCCATTCTGGTCTAGTTAACCTGTCTCATCTTAATCCCTTATACAGGTAACTGAGTACTGCAGCATCTTTCTTAACAGACCATAATTTGTTTTGCCTTTTATTTGACTCCCTCCATTTGGTCTCATTGTAAAACAAATATAACTGCTGAAGATTTGAGTCTATCTTCCTTCCTACACCCTAATACAAAGTATACTTCTCCCACCAAATAGTATGTATGCTTACCAAGAAGTAGTACTGCTTACTCCCAAATATATCTGTGCCAGTTGCACTTTACTGTTATAATTATGTAATTTATTAAAAGTAACAAATTAGGAAGGAATAAAAATTTTGCAATGAAAATTAAGTTACAGAAGACATTCACTTCCAGTCAGGACTAAATAATGGCAGTAACTTCTCCCCCCAGGGTAAAACACTAGAAAGCAAGATGAAAACAAACACTGGAAAACTGGTGGTTAAGATCTATGACACCCTGAGTGTAGGGAAGCAAACAAAGTGAGCCCTAGTATCACTCTGGCTTCTTGTCTGGATGTACTTTTCAGAGTACAGTACAACCGGAGGTGGGAGAAGCACAGCAATCTGAGGAGACAAGAGATTAGAGTTAGGGGAGGCTGTGGTGGTTAGAATTTTCAAGTCAGGGCATTAGAAATAAGAGAGTAGAAAAAAAAAATCTCCAGAAATTTGTATAAGGAGCTCCTTGAGTCACTATGGGAATAATAAATGGCTCAAGTACAAGGGTGAGTCTCCATGAGGCTGGGCAATAACTAACTATAACTATTGTGAGAACTCACACAAAGGCTGCCAGACATTTACATTTCCACCAGCCTGAGTAGAGAGACCTTCCAGAACAATCAGGGTAAGACTTCTGAAGGGTAATGTCTCAGTAGCAGGGCTTGTTCTAAAATAAGGCTACACTATATCTGCCTAACAAGGTTTTTAACAAAGCATTGAAAAGATTAAGTTAATCTTCACATAATTTGTCAGCCAAAACAAAATTCAACACTATTTTTAAAAAGTGTGCTCAGTAACATGTTGTTGTATATGGATATCCAATTACTCTCTACTATATTGTCTCTGTAACCTCTGTCAAAACTAAGTTGTCCGTGTATGGGTTTATTTCTGGACTCTATTTTGTGCCATTGATCAATTTCTCTATCTTGATGCCAATGTCACGCTGTTCTTATTATTGTAGTTATATAATAATTCTTGAAATCAGGTCATGTTAGCCCTCCAAATTTGTTCTTTTTCAGACTTGTTTTGCTCTTCTAGGTCCTTTGCATTTACAAATGAACTAGCTCATGAATTTCTTTAAAAAATATATTTTTACTAGTAAATTGTACAAAATAATGGGTCATTATGGCATGTTCATGCATGTGTATTATGTACTTTGGTCATATTCATCCCTTGCTACCCTTTCTTGTCCCCCTCCCCACTCTTGCTAGTCCCTTTCCTCTTCCCAAATGGCCTCCATTCTATTTTCATGTCTTTTTTTTTTTTTTAAGAAAAACAAAAACAAAAACAAACTCGAAAGAAAACCTAGTTACTTTATACAGGAGAAAGATGTGGCAATTCACTCCCAAGGCAATCCCCAAAAAACAATCAGCCATTGAAAACCCTACCACGGTTGCTGTAAATTGGACTTGACTCAATGGCACCTAACAAGAAAAAATTCTGTATATGACAGAAAATGTGATACTTGTTTTTCTGAGTTTGTCTCATTTGACTTAACATGATGATGTACAGTTCCGTTCACTTTCCTGAAAATGACCTTTCATTATACTTTATGGCTGAATAATGCTCTGTTGGGTATATATACCACATTTTCTTTATCCATTCATCCATCGATGAGCACACAATGACACTGATTCCATAATTTGGCTGTTGTAAATAGTGTTGCAATAAACATGGGTGTGCAGGTATCTCTCTTGTATGCTCACTTTTAGTTCCTAGGTATATACCTAGGAATTGTATAGAAGGATCATATGGTATTTCTTCTGAGGAATCTTCATACTGGTTTCCACAGTGGCTGGACTAGTTTACATTTCCACCAATACTGTATAAGTATAAGGGTTCCTTTTCCGCCCTGCATCCTTACCAGTATTTATGGTTGCTTGCTCTGTTGATGACAGCCATTCTCACTAGGGTGAGACAGAATCTCAATGTAGTTTTGATTTCATTTGGCTAAGGGTATTGAATATTTTTACATGTCTTTATTAGCCATTTTTATTTCTTTTGAGGACAGTCTGTTCAATTCATTTGCCCATTTACTGATGGGATTATTTGTTCTTTGGGTGTTTAATGTTTGGAATTCTTTATATATTTTGGATATTAATCTCTTATCAGATGAACAGCAGGCAATGATTTTCTCCCATCCTGTAGGCTGTCTCTTCACTCTAACAGCTGTTTCCTTTGCTGTGTCAAAGCTTTTTAACTTCATGCAATATCATTTGTCAATTCTTCCTATTGTTTCCTGTGCTATTAAGAGTCATAGTCACAAAATCATTACCTATGCCAATATCTTGAAGTGTTTTCCTTGTTGTTCTCTATAGTTGTTTCACTGTTTCAGATCTTACATTAAACCTTTTGATCCATTTCAAATTGATTTTTGTACATGGTGAGAGATATGGATCTAGTTTCAGTCATTTATATGTTTTTCTAGCACCATTTATTAAAGAGGCTATCTTTTCTCCAGTGTATGTCTGCCACCTTTGTTGAAAACCAGATGGCTTTCACTGACTTTATTTCTGGGTCCTCTATTCTATTTCACTGGTCAACATGTCTGTTTTTGTGACAGTACAAGGCAGGTTTTTTTTTTTTTTTTCGCTCTGTAGTATAACTTGGTGTCAGGTACTGTGTTCTCTCCAGCATCACTCTTTTTGCTGAGGACTGCTTTGCATTTGGGGTCTTTTGTGATTCCATATGAATTTAGGATCATTTATTCTATTTCTGTGAATAATTTCATTGGAATTTTGATGGAGATTGCCTTGAATCTGTAGATCACTTTCAATAATATAGTAATTTTCGCATTGTTAATTCTGCTGATCAATGAATATAAGATGTCTTTCCATCTTTTAGTGTCTTCTTCCATTTCTTCATCAGTGTTTTATATTTTTCATTATAGAAATCTTTCACTTCTTTGGGTAGGTTTAGTCCTGTTGTTGTTGTTAGGTGCCGTCGAGTCGTGTCCAACTCACAGCGACCTTCATAGGGTTTTCAAAGGCAGATTGTTTCGGGATTGCCTTGGGAGTGGATTGCCACATCCTTCTCCCATTTTTGCAGTGCTGGGAATCGAACTCGGGACCTCAGAGACTGCAGAGCAGTGCTCTACCAACTGAGCTAAATCCCAGCCCCAGGTTTAGTCCTAGGTACGTTTTTTATGCTATTTGTGAACAGGATTGTTTTCATAATTTCTTTCCTGGTATGTTCACTATTAATATATGGAAAATTTATTAATCTTTCTGTTGATTTTGTAATCTGCTATTTTGCTAAAAGTAGTTATCAGATCTAAGAGTTTTCTGGTAGAGTCTTTAGAGTCTTTATAATATAGGGTCATACTGTCTGCAAATAGGGATAAGTTAACTTCTTTTTTTCCTATTTGTATCCTTATAATGAATAAGAGTAGAGAGAGTGAACAATTTTGTCTCATTCTCATTTTAGAGGAAATGCTTAACAGTTTTTCCCCATTTAGTATATTGTTGGCTATACATATTTCATATATATCCCTTACTACTTTGAGGTATGATGGTCTATTCCTAGTTTCTTTGGGGCTTTTATCATGTTAAATTTTGTGAAATGCTTTTACTTCATCTACTGAGATGAGCATGTGATTTTTGTCCTTGATTATGTTTACGGGCTGTATTACCCTTATTGATTTGCATATGTTGGATCTGTGGGGTGAAATCAGTGTGATCTTGGTGTATGATCTTTTTAATGAGTTATTAATTGGGTTTGCAAGTATTTTATTGGGCATTTTTGCATCTACATTCATCAAGGGAACTGGTCAATAGTTTTCTTTTTTTGTTGTGCTCTTATCCAGTTTTAGGTATGAGGGTAATACTGATTTCACTGAATGAGTGTGATGGCATTCCTTCCCTTTCTATTTTATGGAATAGTTTGAGAAGCATTGGTGTTAGTTGGGCTTTTTTTGTTTTGTTTTGTTTTGTAGAAACCCAAAGCTTCGCACATACTTTCCAAGTGCTCTACCACTGAGTGACAGTCCAACATGCTTTTTAATATTTTAATTTTGAGTCAAGTTCTCACTAAGTTATGCAGGCTGCCTCTGGACTCAAACTCACAATTCTCCAGCCTCCACTTCCCAAGACACTGGGATAACAGATGTGCACCACTGCACCCAGTATATTGGTTTTTCTTTAATGATCTTATAAAATTTAGCAGTGAACCTATCTAGTTCTGGGCTTTCCTTCATGGGAGACTCTTTATTACTGCTTCAATCTCATTGCTCATTATAGATCTGTTTAGGTTGTTCATGTCCTCTTGGTTCAACTTTGGCAGGTTGTGTGTGTGTAGAGATGTATCTACCTCTTCCAGATTTTCTAATTTACTGGAATACAAATTTTCAAAAATTTCCCAAATAATCCTCTAGATTTCATTGGTATCTGTTATAATGTCCTCTTTTTCATCTCAAATTTTATTAGTGTATTCTCTCTGTTTTGGTTAGCTTCCCAAAAGCTTTGTCAATCCTGTTTATCTTTTCAAAGAATCAACTCTTTGTTTCACTGATTCTTAATATTGCTCTTTTAGTCCCCATCTCATTAATTTCTGCTGTGATCTTTGTTATTTCATTCTGTCTAATAATTTGTCTGCCAGCTTATTGTGCTGTGGGGGCTTATGTGTTGCTGTGATGCTGACAGCTATGCAACTGGTAATTCAGATACCAGCAGGGCCACTCATGGTTGACAGGTTTCTGCTGAGCTTCCAGACTAAGACAGACTAGGGAGAAGGACCATGCAGCTGACTCCCAAATCAATTAGCCATTGAAAACCTTATAAATAGCAGAGAAGCACTGTGAAATATAGTACTAGAAAATGCGACTCCCAGGTGGAAGACATTCAAGAAATGCCTGGGGAAGAGTTGCCTCCTCAAAGTACAGTTTGAGGACAATGGAGTAAAGACTTCCTAAGACTTCCTTTTGCTGATGTGGCAAAACTCAGAATGAGAAGAAACATAGTGACTGCAATAATGGGCTCAAACATAGAAAGATCATGTGCATGACCCACTGTTGGGTAGTGTTTTGTTCTGTTGTACATAGGATTGCCATGAGTCACATCCAACTCCATAGCACCGAACAACAAAATAATCTAGGGGTTAACTTGTTCTTATTTTTTTAAGACCTTGAGAGACATCATTAGGTTATTTGGATCATTCTGGTTTTTCATTGTAGGCACTGATAGCTAAGAACTTCCCTCTCAGAAGTGCTGCTGCTGTATCCCAAAGATTCTGATAAATTGCTTTTGTTTTCATTTGATTCTATGAATGTTTTAATTTCCTCCCTGATTTCTTCAATGTGTTAGTACAGTTTCTGCAATTTCTTATTACTGATTTCTAATTTTATTCCATTAAAATCTAATAAGATACTAGAAATTGGTTTTTGTTCATGTTGTTGTAGGTTTATTTTAAGGGCTAACATATGAACTATATTGGAGAAAGTTCCATGGGCTGCTAAGAATATGTAGTTCATTGCTGTTGGATGGAATATTCTGTAGATGTCTGTCAAGTCCAAATGATCTATGGTACAGTCTAACTTCAAAATGTCTTTTTTCATTTTTTTTTTGTCTTAATGAGAGTAGTGTATTGAAGTCACTGATTATTATCACAGCTGTAACTATTTCTTTTTTTATATCAAGTAGTATTTGTTTTATGAAACAAAAAGGCATACCAGCATTTGGTACATATATATTTATACCAAGGGCTGGGATTTAGCTCAGTGGGTAGAGTGCTGCACTGCAGTCTCTGAGGTCCCGAGTTCGATTCCCAGCACCACAAAAACGGGAGAAGGACATGGCAACCCATTCCCAAGGCAATCCCGAAACAATCAGCCATTGAAAACCCTATGAGGGTCGCTAAGAGTTGGATACCGACTCGACGGCACTTAACAACAACAACAACAACAACAACAACAACATATTTACACCATTATATCTTCTTGATGGATTGCTCCCATTATTAATATGTAGTGACCTTCTTTATCTCTTCTGACTAATTTTGGATTAAAGTCTACTTTGTCAGTTATGAGTAAAACTATTCCTGCTTGCTTGTGGATTCTATTTGCTTTGTATAGTGTTTTTAAACATTTCATTTTCAGTCTATGTGTGTCTTTTCTCCCAAGGAGTGATTCTTGGGGACAACAAGTGGATCTTGTTTTTTAATCCAATCAGCCAGTTTTCATCTTTTAATTGGACAATTACTGTCATTTACACTTTGGGTTATTATTGAGAGGTATTTGATGATTCCTACAATTTTGCTGGTGTTTTTTTTATTTGTTTGTTTTGTTTTTGTATTTTTTCTGGTTGACTCAGGTACTCTGTTCTTTACCCTTTTTCATTTTAGGTGTTTGCTGGCTTGCTGAGTTGAACATATTTGATTCTTTCCTAATTCTCATTTGTTCATATAATCTTCTAGTGAAACTCTTTCCTGAGCTCCTGTGTTTGTGACTGTCTTTCTTCCTTATTTGTATGTCAGATTCCTTTAAGTATCATCTGCAATGGTGGCTTAGTGGTCATAAACTGCTTCAGTTTGTGCTTATCTTGGAAGCTCTTTATTTCTCCAACAATTTTAAAGGATAAAGTAATCTTGGTTAGCAGTTATTTACTCCCAGGACTTGAAATATATCATTCCATGCTTACCTGGCTTTACGGTTTCTGATGGGGGGCCTAATGTAATTCTGATGACTGGGCCTTTGTAAGTAGATTGGCATTTTTCTCTTGCAGCTTTCAATATTCTTTCTTTGTTCTGTTGTTGTTAGGTGCTATGGAGTAGCACCTGAATAATGATGATCCTATGTACAACAGAACAAAATACTACCCAACACTGTGCCATACACATGATCTTTTTATGATAGAGTTGTTGTTGCAGTCACATTATTTCTTTTCATCTTGAGTCACCCCGCATTAGCAAAAGGAGGTCCCAGAACCTTTACTCCATTCCCATCTACTTTGAGGAAGCAACTCTTCCCAGTTGTTTCTTGAATGTCTTCCCGCCTAAGGGGTTCATTTTCTGACACTATGTTGGACAGTGCTTCTCTGGTATTCATAGGGTTTTCAATGGCTAATTATTAGTTTTGGGAGTGGGCTGCATGGTCCTTCTCCCTAGTCTGTCTTAGTCTAAAAGCTCAGCTGAAACCATGGTGGACTTGTTGGTATCTGAATTATCAGTGGCATAGCTTTCAGCATCACAGTAACACATAAGCCCCCACAGCATGACAAGCTGACAGAAAACATGGGGGCTTTGTTCTGTAATTATAATGCGATGTGAAGAGGTTCTTTTTTTCTGGTCATGTCTATTTGAGATTCTAAATGTTTCCAATACCTGGATGTCCACATCTTCTTTCTCTAAATTTGGGACTCTTCTGCTATAATTTCATTGATTAGGGTTTCTATGCCTTTAGTTTGTATCTCAGCTCCTTTTATTCCAAGCATTTTAAGTTTTTTTTTTTGTTGTTGTTGTTGTTGTTTGTTTGTTTGCCAGTACTGGGGGCTTGAACCCAAGGCTTCACAGTTACTTTGTAAGTGCTGTACCACTGAGCTGCACCTCCAGCCCATTTTTATTTTTCATTTTGAGAAAGGATCTTGCTAAGTTGAATAAGCTTGCCCCTAGACTCAAACCTGTCATCCTCTAGCCTCAGTCTTCTGAGTCCCTGGGATTGTGGATGTGTGCCACCACACCCAGGTTAAGGTTTGGTCTCTTGATCCTGACCTAGAGTTCTTGAAAGTTGTGGTCATGTTTGCTTTCTTCTTTGATTGCTATCTAAATGTACTATTTCCTTGACTTTGTCTTTAATCCTTGTTACTAGTTTTCTTCATGACCAAGTCTACTGATGAAGCTTTCAATTGTGTTTTTTATTTGATCCATTGAGTTTTTTATTTCCAATATTTCTATTTTGGGTGTTTCGTTGGTTTCTCTCAAGGATCTCAACTTCCTTGCTTTTTCATCTATGTTGCTCATTTTCTTATCCAGATCTTGAATTGATTCCCCTTACTTCATTCATCTGTTTGTTTGAATCCTCTTTGAGGTCATTGACTAGATTTTTTAATTGTTTGGCATTTCAACAATTTCAGTATCTTTGAATTTGATTTTTGAGGAGTTATGAGCTTCTGGAGGAGTTCTATTGCCTTGCTTTTTCATATTTCTCATGTTTCTACATTGCAATTGCACATTAGAGTTTGGACTGCAGATCCCCTGATGTGTTTGTCCTCTGCATCCCTCTGCAGCATTGCTTGCCTTTCTCACCCAAGTATATCTGTGTCCAGGAATCTGAGCCCAAGTTGTATTTCCTGGGTCCACACTGATTCTTGGGGTGGTTACCTGCTTAGCCACCCCAAGAGAGTGGGAGAGAGGGTGGGAGAGAGGGAGGCCTTTAGGGTTTAGAGATATAAAAATTCAGGGTCCAAACAACCCAATACACAAATGGGCAAAGGAACTGAGTAGACAGTTCTCAAATGAAGAGGTCCATAAAGCCATGAAACACATGAAAAAGTGCTCAATATCCCTAGCCATTAGGGAAATGCAAATCAAAACAATGCTGAGATTTCACCTTACACCAGTAAGAATGGCCAAGATCAATAAAACAAACAACAACAAATGCT